>JAANYP010003303.1:0-19798 GCA_020465985.1 Centrapalus pauciflorus | reverse complement strand
TCCATGCAATGACCATTGTATTTTTATGTATGTGTGGATAATTGCAACCATTTGGTCACATAACGAGTGTCTTCTTGTGGGCTTTGGTCTAATAAAATTATGCCAAATGTGGCCGTAGGTGTAAAAAAGTCTGACCATATGCTCTTTTTAGTGAAGTAAACTTGTATTTTCTGTGACTGTTGTCCATGCAATGTCCAATTTATTTTTATGTATGTGTGGTTGATTGCAACCATTTGGTCACAGAACGAGTGTCTTCTTGTGGGCTTTGGTCACATAAAATTATGTCAAATGTGGCATTAGTTGTTAAAAAGTGTGACCATATGCTCTTTTGAGTGAGGTAAACTTGTATTCTGGGTGAGTATTGTCCATGCAATGACCACTTTATTTTTAAGTATGTGTGGCTTATTGCAACCATTTGGTCACACAACGAGTGTCTTCTTGAGGTCTTTGGTCGCATAAAATTATGCCAGATGTGGCCTTAGGTGTTAAAAAGTGTAACCATATGCTCTTTTAAGTGAGGTAAACTTTTATTTTGGGTGACTATTGTCCACGCATGTCCACTTTATTTTTATGTATGTGTGGCTGATTGCAACCATTTGGTCACATAACGAGTGTCTTCTTGAGTGCTTTGGTCGCATAAAGTTATGCCAGATGTGGCCTTAGGTGTCAAAAAGTGTAACCATATGCTCTTTAAGTGAGGTAAACTTGGATATTGTGTGACTATTGTCCATGCAATGACCATTGTATTTTTATGTATGTGTGGATAATTGCAACCATTTGGTCACATAATGAGTGTCTTCTTGTGGGCTTTGGTCTAATAAAATTATGCCAAATGTGGCCGTAGGTGTTAAAAAGTCTTACCATATGCTCTTTTTAGTGAAGTAAACTTGTATTTTCTGTGACTGTTGTCCATGCAATGTCCAATTTATTTTTATGTATGTGTGGCTGATTGCAACCATTTGGTCACAGAACGAGTGTCTTCTTGTGGGCTTTGGTCACATAAAATTATGTCAAATGTGGCATTAGTTATTAAAAAGTGTGACCATATACTCTTTTGAGTGAGGTAAACTTGTATTCTCGGTGAGTATTGTCCATGCAATGACCACTTTATTTTTAAGTATGAGTGGCTTATTGCAACCATTTGGTCACACAACGAGTGTCTTTTTGAGGGCTTTGGTCGCATAAAATTATGCCAGATGTGGCCTTAGGTGTTAAAAAGTGTAACCATATGCTCTTTTAAGTGAGGTAAACTTTTATTTTGTGTGACTATTGTCCACGCATGTCCACTTTATTTTTATGTATGTGTGGCTGATTGCAACCATTTGGTAACACAACGAGTGTCTTCTTGAGTGCCTTGGTTGCATAAAGTTATGCCAGATGTGGCCTTAGGTGTCAAAAAGTGTAACCATATGCTCTTTAAGTGAGGTAAACTTGTATATTGTGTGACTATTGTCCATGCAATGACCATTGTATTTTTATGTATGTGTGGATAATTGCAACCATTTGGTCACATAACAAGTGTCTTCTTGTGGGCTTTGGTCTAATAAAATTATTCCAAATGTGGCCGTAGGTGTTAAAAAGTCTGACCATATGCTCTTTTTAGTGAAGTAAACTTGTATTTTCTGTGACTGTTGTCCATGCAATGTCCAATTTATTTTTATGTATGTGTGGCTGATTGCAACCATTTGGTCACAGAACGAGTGTCTTCTTGTGGGCTTTGGTCACATAAAATTATGTCAAATGTGGCATTAGTTATTAAAAAGTGTGACCATATACTCTTTTGAGTGAGGTAAACTTGTATTCTGGGTGAGTATTGTCCATGCAATGACCACTTTATTTTTAAGTATGTGTGGCTTATTGCAACCATTTGGTCACACAACGAGTGTCTTCTTGAGGGCTTTGGTCGCATAAAATTATGCCAGATGTGGCCTTAGGTGTTAAAAAGTGTAACCATATGCTCTTTTAAGTGAGGTAAACTTTTATTTTGTGTGACTATTGTCCACGCATGTCCACTTTATTTTTATGTATGTGTGGCTGATTGCAACCATTTGGTAACACAACGAGTGTCTTCTTGAGTGCTTTGGTCGCATAAAGTTATGCCAGATGTGGCCTTAGGTGTCAAAAAGTGTAACCATATGCTCTTTAAGTGAGGTAAACTTGTATACTGTGTGACTATTGTCCATGCAATGACCATTGTATTTTTATGTATGTGTGTATAATTGCAACCATTTGGTGACATAACGAGTGTCTTCTTGTGGGCTTTGGTATAATAAAATTATGCCAAATGTGGCCGTAGGTGTTAAAAAGTCTGACCATATGCTCTTTTTAGTGAAGTAAACTTGTATTTTCTGTGACTGTTGTCCATGCCATGTCCACTTTATTTTTAGGTATGTGTGGCTGATTGCAACCATTTGGTCACAGAACGAGTGTCTTCTTGTGGGCTTTGGTCACATAAAATTATGTCACATGTGGCATTAGTTGTTAAAAAGTGTGACCATATGCTCTTTTGAGTGAGGTAAACTTGTATTCTGGGTGAGTATTGTCCATGCAATGACCACTTTATTTTTAAGTATGTGTGGCTTATTTCAACCATTTGGTCACACAACGAGTGTCTTCTCCTGGGCTTTGGTCGCATAAAATTATGCCAGATGTGGCCTTAGGTGTTAAAAAGGGTACCATATGCTTCTTTTAAGTGAGAGGGTAAATTGTATTTTGTCGGACCTTGTCCACGCATGTCACCTTTATCTTTTATGTATGGTGGATGATTTGCAACCATTGGTAACACCCAACGAGTGTCTTCTTGAGTGATTTGGTCGCATTTTAAAGTTATGAGATGTCGGCCCTTAGGAGTCAAAAAAGTTGATCCTATGTCTTTAAATGTGAGGTAAACTTGGTATACCGTCTGAGTATTGTCCATGCAATGACCACTTATTTTTAAGTATGTGTGGCTTATTGCAACCATTTGGTCACACAACGAGTGTCTTCTCGTGGGCTTTGGTAACATACAATTATGCCAAATGTGGCCGTAGGTGTTAAAAAGTCTGACCATATGCTCTTTTTAGTGAAGTAAACTTGTATTATCTGTGACTGTTGTCCATGCAATGTCCAATTTATTTTTATGTATGTGTGGCTGATTGCAACCATTTGGTCACAGAACGAGTGTCTTCTTGTGGGCTTTGGTCACATAAAATTATGTCACATGTGTCATTAGTTGTTAAAAAGTGTGACCATATGCTCTTTTGAGTGAGGTAAACTTGTATTCTGGGTGAGTATTGTCCATGCAATGACCACTTTATTTTTAAGTATGTGTGGCTTATTTCAACCATTTGGTCACACAACGAGTGTCTTCTCCTGGGCTTTGGTCGCATAATATTATGCCAGATGTGGCCTTAGGTGTTAAAAAGTCTGACCATATGCTCTTTTAAGTGAAGTAAACTTTTATTTTGTGTGACTATTGTCCACGCATGTCCACTTTATTTATATGTATGTGTGGCTGATTGCAACCATTTGGTAACACAACGAGTGTCTTCTTGAGTGCTTTGGTCGCATAAAGTTATGCCAGATGTGGCCTTAGGTGTCAAAAAGTGTAACCATATGGTCTTTAAGTGAGGTAAACTTGTATATTGTGTGACTATTGTCCATGCAATGACCATTGTATTTTTATGTATGTGTGGATAATTGCAACCATTTGGTCACATAACGAGTGTCTTCTTGTGGGCTTTCGTCTAATAAAATTATGCCAAATGTGGCCTTAGGTGTTAAAAAGTCTGACCATATGCTCTTTTTAGTGAAGTAAACTTGTATTTTCTGTGACTGTTGTCCATGCAATGTCCAATTTATTTTTATGTATGTGTGGCTGATTGCAACCATTTGGTCACAGAACGAGTGTCTTCTTGTGGGCTTTGGTCACATAAAATTATGTCAAATGTGGCATTAGTTGTTAAAAAGTGTGACCATATGCTCTTTTGAGTGAGGTAAACTTGTATTCTGGGTGAGTATTGTCCATGCAATGACCACTTTGTTTTTAAGTATGTGTGGCTTATTGCAACCATTTGGTCACACAACGAGTGTCTTCTTGAGGGCTTTGGTCGCATAAAATTATGCCAGATGTGGCCGTAGGTGTTAAAAATTCTGACCATATTCTCTTTTTAGTGAGGTAAACTTGTATTTACTATGACTATTGTCCATGCAATGTCCACTTTATTTTTATGTATGTGTGGCTGATTGCAACCATTTGGTAACACAACGAGTGTCTTCTTGAGTGCTTTAGTCGCATAAAGTTATGCCAGATGTGGCCTTAGGTGTCAAAAAGTGTAACCATATGCTCTTTAAGTGAGGTAAACTTGTATATTGTGTGACTATTGTCCATGCAATGACCATTGTATTTTTATGTATGTGTGGATAATTGCAACCATTTGGTCACATAACGAGTGTCTTCTTGTGGGCTTTGGTCTAATAAAATTATGCCAAATATGGCCGTAGGTGTTAAAAAGTCTGACCATATGCTCTTTTTAGTGAAGTAAACTTGTATTTTCTGTGACTGTTGTCCATGCAATGTCCAATTTATTTTTATGTATGTGTCGCTGATTGCAACCATTTGGTCACAGAACGAGTGTCTTCTTGTGGGCTTGGGTCACATAAAATTATGTCACATGTGTCATTAGTTGTTAAAAAGTGTGACCATATGCTCTTTTGAGTGAGGTAAACTTGTATTCTGGGTGAGTATTGTCCATGCAATGACCACTTTATTTTTAAGTATTTGTGGCTTATTGCAACCATTTGGTCACACAACGAGTGTCTTCTCCTGGGCTTTGGTCGCATAAAATTATGCCAGATGTGGCCTTAGGTGTTAAAAAGTCTGACCATATGCTCTTTTAAGTGAAGTAAACTTTTATTTTGTGTGACTATTGTCCACGCATGTCCACTTTATTTTTATGTATGTGTGGCTGATTGCAACCATTTGGTAACACAACGAGTGTCTTCTTGAGTGCTTTGGTCGCATAAAGTTATGCCAGATATGGCCTTAGGTGTCAAAAAGTGTAACCATATGCTCTTTAAGTGAGGTAAACTTGTATATTGTGTGACTATTGTCCATGCAATGACCATTGTATTTTTATGTATGTGTGGATAATTGCAACCAATTGTTCACATAACGAGTGTCTTCTTGTGGGCTTTGGTCTAATAAAATTATGCCAAATATGGCCGTAGGTGTTAAAAAGTCTGACCATATGCTCTTTTTAGTGAAGTAAACTTGTATTTTCTGTGACTGTTGTCCATGCAATGTCCAATTTATTTTTATGTATGTGTCGCTGATTGCAACCATTTGGTCACAGAACGAGTGTCTTCTTGTGGGCTTTGATCACATAAAATTATGTCACATGTGTCATTAGTTGTTAAAAAGTGTGACCATATGCTCTTTTGAGTGAGGTAAACTTGTATTCTGGGTGAGTATTGTCCATGCAATGACCACTTTATTTTTAAGTATGTGTGGCTTATTTCAACCATTTGGTCACACAACGAGTGTCTTCTCCTGGGCTTTGGTCGCATAAAATTATGCCAGATGTGGCCTTAGGTGTTAAAAAGTCTGACCATATGCTCTTTTAAGTGAAGTAAACTTTTATTTTGTGTGACTATTGTCCACGCATGTCCACTTTATTTATATGTATGTGTGGCTGATTGCAACCATTTGGTAACACAACGAGTGTCTTCTTGAGTGCTTTGGTCGCATAAAGTTATGCCAGATATGGCCTTAGGTGTCAAAAAGTGTAACCATATGCTCT
Source organism: Centrapalus pauciflorus (assembly GCA_020465985.1). NCBI lineage: Eukaryota > Viridiplantae > Streptophyta > Magnoliopsida > Asterales > Asteraceae > Centrapalus > Centrapalus pauciflorus. The sequence goes on along the minus strand of JAANYP010003303.1, from coordinate 14,018 downwards.
TTAAGTGAGGTAAACTTGTATATTGTGTGACTATTGTCCATGCAATGACCATTGTATTTTTATGTATGTGTGGATAATTGCAACCATTTGGTCACATAACGAGTGTCTTCTTGTGGGCTTTGGTCTAATAAAATTATGCCAAATATGGCCGTAGGTGTTAAAAAGTCTGACCATATGCTCTTTTTAGTGAAGTAAACTTGTATTTTCTGTGACTGTTGTCCATGCAATGTCCAATTTATTTTTATGTATGTGTCGCTGATTGCAACCATTTGGTCACAGAACGAGTGTCTTCTTGTGGGCTTTGGTCACATAAAATTATGTCACATGTGTCATTAGTTGTTAAAAAGTGTGACCATATGCTCTTTTGAGTGAGGTAAACTTGTATTCTGGGTGAGTATTGTCCATGAAATGACCACTTTATTTTTAAGTATGTGTGGCTTATTTCAACCATTTGGTCACACAACGAGTGTTTTCTCCTGGGCTTTGGTCGCATAAAATTATGCCAGATGTGGCCTTAGGTGTTAAAAAGTCTGACCATATGCTCTTTTAAGTGAAGTAAACTTTTATTTTGTGTGACTATTGTCCACGCATGTCCACTTTATTTATATGTATGTGTGGCTGATTGCAACCATTTGGTAACACAACGAGTGTCTTCTTGAGTGCTTTGGTCGCATAAAGTTATGCCAGATGTGGCCTTAGGTGTCAAAAAGTGTAACCATATGCTCTTTAAGTGAGGTAAACTTGTATATTGTGTGACTATTGTCCATGCAATGACCATTGTATTTTTATGTATGTGTGGATAATTGCAACCATTTGGTCACATAACGAGTGTCTTCTTGTGGGCTTTGGTCTAATAAAATTATGCCAAATATGGCCGTAGGTGTTAAAAAGTCTGAACATATGCTCTTTTTAGTGAAGTAAACTTGTATTTTCTGTGATTGTTGTCCATGCAATGTCCAATTTATTTTTATGTATGTGTCGCTGATTGCAACCATTTGGTCACAGAACGAGTGTCTTCTTGTGGGCTTTGGTCCCATAAAATTATGTCACATGTGTCATTAGTTGTTAAAAAGTGTGACCATATGCTCTTTTGAGTGAGGTAAACTTGTATTCTGGGTGAGTATTGTCCATGCAATGACCACTTTATTTTTAAGTATGTGTGGCTTATTGCAACCATTTGGTCACACAACGAGTGTCTTCTCCTGGGCTTTGGTAACATACAATTATGCCAAATGTGGCCGTAGGTGTTAAAAAGTCTGATCATATGCTCTTTTTAGTGAAGTAAACTTGTATTTTCTGTGACTATTGTCCATGCAATGTCCACTTTATTTTTATGTATGTGTGGCTGATTGCAACCATTTGGTAACACAACGAGTGTCTTCCAGAGTGCTTTGGTAGTATAAAGTTATGCCAGATGTGGCCTTAGGTGTCAAAAAGTGTAACCATATGCTCTTTAAGTGAGGTAAACTTGTATATTGTGTGACTATTGTCCATGCAATGACCATTTTATTTTTATGTATGTGTGGATAATTGCAACCATTTGGTCACATAACGAGTGTTTTCTTGTGGGCTTTGGTCTAATAAAATTATGCCAAATGTGGCCGTAGGTGTTAAAAAGTCTGACCATATGCTCTTTTTATTGAAGTAAACTTGTATTTTCTGTGACTGTTGTCCATGCAATGTCCACTTTATTTTTATGTATGTGTGGCTGATTGCAACCATTTGGTCACAGAACGAGTGTCTTCTTGTGGGCTTTGGTCACATAAAATTATGTCACATGTGGCATTAGTTGTTAAAAAGTGTGACCATATGCTCTTTTGAGTGAGGTAAACTTGTATTCTGGGTGAGTATTGTCCATGCAATGACCACTTTATCTTTAAGTATGTGTGGCTTATTGCAACCATTTGGTCACACAACGAGTGTCTTCTCATTGGCTTTGGTAACATAAAATTATGCCAAATGTGGCCGTAGGTGTTAAAAAGTCTGACCATATGCTCTTTTTAGTGAAGTAAACTTGTATATTCTGTGACTATTGTCCATGCAATGTCCACTTGATTTTTATGTATGTGTGGCTGATTGCAACCATTTGGTAACACAACGAGTGTCTTCTTGAGTGCTTTGGTCGCATAAAGTTATGCCAGATGTGGCCTTAGGTGTCAAAAAGTGTAACCACATGCTCTTTAAGTGATGTAAACTTGTATATTGTGTGACTATTGTCCATGCAATGAACATTGTATTTTTATGTATGTGTGGATAATTGCAACCATTTGGTCACATAACGAGTGTCTTCTTGTGGGCTTTGGTCTAATAAAATTATGCCAAATGTGGCCGTAGGTGTTAAAAAGTCTGACCATATGCTCTTTTTAGTGAAGTAAACTTGTATTTTCTGTGACTGTTGTCCATGCAATGTCCAATTTATTTTTATGTATGTGTCGCTGATTGCAACCATTTGGTCACAGAACGAGTGTCTTCTTGTGGGCTTTGGTCACATAAAATTATGTCACATGTGTCATTAGTTGTTAAAAAGTGTGACCATATGCTCTTTTGAGTGAGGTAAACTTGTATTTTGGGTGAGTATTGTCCATGCAATGACCACTTATTTTTAAGTATGTGTGGCTTATTGCAACCATTTGGTCACACAACGAGTGTCTTCTCGTGGGCTTTGGTAACATACAATTATGCCAAATGTGGCCGTAGGTGTTAAAAAGTCTGACCATATGCTCTTTTTAGTGAAGTAAACTTGTATTTTCTGTGACTATTGTCCATGCAATGTCCACTTTATTTTTATGTATGTGTGGCTGATTGCAACCATTTGGTAACACAACGAGTGTCTTCTTGAGTGCTTTGGTCGCATAAAGTTATGCCAGATGTGGCCTTAGGTGTCAAAAAGTGTAACCATATGCTCTTTAAGTGAGGTGAACTTGTATATTGTGTGACTATTGTCCATGCAATGACCATTGTATTTTTATGTATGTGTGGATAATTGCAACCATTTGGTCACATAACGAGTGTCTTCTTGTGGGCTTTGTCTAATAAAATTATGCTAAATGTGGCCGTAGGTGTTAAAAAGTCTGACCATATGCTCTTTTTAGTGAAGTAAACTTGTATTTTCTGTGACTGTTGTCCATGCAATGTCCAATTTATTTTTATGTATGTGTGGCTGATTGCAACCATTTGGTCACAGAACGAGTGTCTTCTTGTGGGCTTTGGTCACATAAAATTATGTCACATGTGTCATTAGTTGTTAAAAAGTGTGACCATATGCTCTTTTGAGTGAGGTAAACTTGTATTCTGGGTGAGTATTGTCCATGCAATGACCACTTTATTTTTAAGTATGTGTGGCTTATTTCAACCATTTGGTCACACAACGAGTGTCTTCTCCTGGGCTTTGGTCGCATAAAATTATGCCAGATGTGGCCTTAGGTGTTAAAAAGTCTGACCATATGCTCTTTTAAGTGAAGTAAACTTTTATTTTGTGTGACTATTGTCCACGCATGTCCACTTTATTTATATGTATGTGTGGCTGATTGCAACCATTTGGTAACACAACGAGTGTCTTCTTGAGTGCTTTGGTCGCATAAAGTTATGCCAGATGTGGCCTTAGGTGTCAAAAAGTGTAACCATATGCTCTTTAAGTGAGGTAAACTTGTATATTGTGTGACTATTGTCCATGCAATGACCATTGTATTTTTATGTATGTGTGGATAATTGCAACCATTTGGTCACATAACGAGTGTCTTCTTGTGGGCTTTGGTCTAATAAAATTATGCCAAATATGGTCGTAGGTGTTAAAAAGTCTGACCATATGCTCTTTTTAGTGAAGTAAACTTGTATTTTTTGTGACTGTTGTCCATGCAATGTCCACTTTATTTTTATGTATGTGTGGCTGATTGCAACCATTTGGTAACACAACGAGTGTCTTCCTGAGTGCTTTGGTAGCATAAAGTTATGCCAGATGTGGCCTTAGGTGTCAAAAAGTGTAACCATATGCTCTTTAAGTGAGGTAAACTTGTATATTGTGTGACTATTGTCCATGCAATGACCATTTTATTTTTATGTATGTGTGGATAATTGCAACCATTTGGTCACATAACGAGTGTCTTCTTGTGGGCTTTGGTCTAATAAAATTATGCCAAATGTGGCCGTAGGTGTTAAAAAGTCTGACCATATGCTCTTTTTAGTGAAGTAAACTTGTATTTTCTGTGACTGTTGTCCATGCAATGTCCAATTTATTTTTATGTATGTGTGGCTGATTGCAACCATTAGGTCACAGAACGAGTGTCTTCTTGTGGGCTTTGGTCACATAAAATTATGTCACATGTGTCATTAGTTGTTAAAAAGTGTGACCATATGCTCTTTTGAGTGAGGTAAACTTGTATTCTGGGTGAGTATTGTCCATGCAATGACCACTTTATTTTTAAGTATGTGTGGCTTATTGCAACCATTTGGTCACACAACGAGTGTCTTCTTGAGGGCTTTGGTCGCATAAAATTATGCCAGATGTGGTCTTAGGTGTTAAAAAGTGTTACCATATGCTCTTTTAAGTGAGGTAAACTTTTATTTTGTGTGACTATTGTCCACGCATGTCCACTTTATTTTTATGTATGTGTGGCTGATTGCAACCATTTGGTAACACAACGAGTGTCTTCTTGAGTGATTTGGTCGCATAAAGTTATGCCAGATCTGGCCTTAGGTGTCAAAAAGTGTAACCATATGCTCTTTAAGTGAGGTAAACTTGTATATTGTGTGACTATTGTCCATGCAATGACCATTGTATTTTTATGTATGTGTGGATAATTGCAACCATTTGGTCACATAACGAGTGTCTTCTTGTGGGCTTTGGTCTAATAAAATTATGCCAAATATGGCCGTAGGTGTTAAAAAGTCTGAACATATGCTCTTTTTAGTGAAGTAAACTTGTATTTTCTGTGATTGTTGTCCATGCAATGTCCAATTTATTTTTATGTATGTGTCGCTGATTGCAACCATTTGGTCACAGAACGAGTGTCTTCTTGTGGGCTTTGGTCCCATAAAATTATGTCACATGTGTCATTAGTTGTTAAAAAGTGTGACCATATGCTCTTTTGAGTGAGGTAAACTTGTATTCTGGGTGAGTATTGTCCATGCAATGACCACTTTATTTTTAAGTATGTGTGGCTTATTGCAACCATTTGGTCACACAACGAGTGTCTTCTCCTGGGCTTTGGTAACATACAATTATGCCAAATGTGGCCGTAGGTGTTAAAAAGTCTGATCATATGCTCTTTTTAGTGAAGTAAACTTGTATTTTCTGTGACTATTGTCCATGCAATGTCCACTTTATTTTTATGTATGTGTGGCTGATTGCAACCATTTGGTAACACAACGAGTGTCTTCCAGAGTGCTTTGGTAGTATAAAGTTATGCCAGATGTGGCCTTAGGTGTCAAAAAGTGTAACCATATGCTCTTTAAGTGAGGTAAACTTGTATATTGTGTGACTATTGTCCATGCAATGACCATTTTATTTTTATGTATGTGTGGATAATTGCAACCATTTGGTCACATAACGAGTGTTTTCTTGTGGGCTTTGGTCTAATAAAATTATGCCAAATGTGGCCGTAGGTGTTAAAAAGTCTGACCATATGCTCTTTTTATTGAAGTAAACTTGTATTTTCTGTGACTGTTGTCCATGCAATGTCCACTTTATTTTTATGTATGTGTGGCTGATTGCAACCATTTGGTCACAGAACGAGTGTCTTCTTGTGGGCTTTGGTCACATAAAATTATGTCACATGTGGCATTAGTTGTTAAAAAGTGTGACCATATGCTCTTTTGAGTGAGGTAAACTTGTATTCTCGGTGAGTATTGTCCATGCAATGACCACTTTATTTTTAAGTATTTGTGGCTTATTTCAACCATTTGGTCACACAACGAGTGTCTTCTCGTGGGCTTTGGTAACATACAATTATGCCAAATGTGGCCGTAGGTGTTAAAAAATCTGACCATATGCTCTTTTTAGTGAAGTAAGCTTGTATTTTCTGTGACTATTGTCCATGCAATGTCCACTTTATTTTTATGTGTGTGTGGCTGATTGCAACCATTTGGTAACACAACGAGTGTCTTCTTGAGTGCTTTGGTCGCATAAAGTTATGCCAGATGTGGCCTTAGGTGTCAAAAAGTGTAACCATATGCTCTTTAAGTGAGGTAAACTTGTATATTGTGTGACTATTGTCCATGCAATGACCATTGTATTTTTATGTATGTGTGGATAATTGCAACCATTTGGTCACATAACGAGTGTCTTCTTGTGGGCTTTCGTCTAATAAAATTATGGCAAAGTGGCCTTAGGTGTTAAAAAGCCTGACCATATGCTCTTTTTAGTGAAGTAAAATTGTATTTTCTGTGACTGTTGTCCATGCAATGTCCAATTTATTTTTATGTATGTGTGGCTGATTGCAACCATTTGGTCACAGAACGAGTGTCTTCTTGTGGGCTTTGGTCACATAAAATTATGTCAAATGTGGCATTAGTTGTTAAAAAGTGTGACCATATGCTCTTTTGAGTGAGGTAAACTTGTATTCTGGGTGAGTATTGTCCATGCAATGACCACTTTATTTTTAACTATGTGTGGCTTATTGCAACCATTTGGTCACACAACGAGTGTCTTCTTGAGGGCTTTGGTCGCATAAAATTATGCCAGATGTGGCCGTAGGTGTTAAAAAGTCTGACCATATTCTCTTTTTAGTGAGGTAAACTTGTATTTACTGTGACTATTGTCCATGCAATGTCCACTTTATTTTTATGTATGTGTGGCTGATTGCAACCATTTGGTAACACAACGAGTGTCTTCTTGAGTGCTTTAGTCGCATAAAGTTATGCCAGATGTGGCCTTAGGTGTCAAAAAGTGTAACCATATGCTCTTTAAGTGAGGTAAACTTGTATATTGTGTGACTATCGTCCATGCAATGACCATTGTATTTTTATGTATGTGTGGATAATTTCAACCATTTGTTCACATAACGAGTGTCTTCTTGTGGGCTTTGGTCTAATAAAATTATGCCAAATGTGGCCGTAGGTGTTAAAAAGTCTGACCATATGCTCTTTTTATTGAAGTAAACTTGTATTTTCTGTGACAGTTGTCCATGAAATGTCCACTTTATTTTTATGTATGTGTGGCTGATTGCAACCATTTGGTCACAGAACGAGTGTCTTCTTGTGGGCTTTGGTCACATAAAATTATGTCACATGTGGCATTAGTTGTTAAAAAGTGTGACCATATGCTCTTTTGAGTGAGGTAAACTTGTATTCTGGGTGAGTATTGTCCATGCAATGACCACTTTATTTTTAAGTATTTGTGGCTTATTGCAACCATTTGGTCACACAACGAGTGTCTTCTTGTGGGCTTTGGTAACATAAAATTATGCCAAATGTGGCCGTAGGTGTTAAAAAGTCTGACCATATGATCTTTATAGTGAAGTAAACTTGTATTTTCTGTGACTATTGTCCATGCAATGTCCCCTTTATTTTTATGTATGTGTGGCTGATTGCAACCATTTGGTCACACAACGAGTGTCTTCTTGAGGGCTTTGGTCGCATAAAGTTATGCCAGATGTGGCCTTAGGTGTCAAAAAGTGTAACCATATGCTCTTTAAGTGAGGTAAACTTGTATATTGTGTGACTATTGTCCATGCAATGACCATTGTTATTTTATGTATGTGTGGATAATTGCAACCATTTGGTCACATAACGAGTGTCTTCTTGTGGGCTTTCGTCTAATAAAATTATGGCAAATGTGGCCGTAGGTGTTAAAAAGCCTGACCATATGCTCTTTTTAGTGAAGTAAACTTGTATTTTCTGTGACTGTTGTCAATGCAATGTCCAATTTATTTTTATGTATGTGTGGCTGATTGCAAGCATTTGGTCACAGAACGAGTGTCTTCTTTTGGGCTTTGGTCACATAAAATTATGTCAAATGTGGCATTAGTTGTTAAAAAGTGTGACCATATGCTCTTTTGAGTGAGGTAAACTTGTATTCTGGGTGAGTATTGTCCATGCAATGACCACATTATTTTTAAGTATGTGTGGCTTATTGCAACCATTTGGTCACACAACGAGTGTCTTCTTGAGGGCTTTGGTCGCATAAAATTATGCCAAATGTGGTCGTAGGTGTTAAAAAAGTCTGACCATATGCTCTTTTTAGTGAAGTAAACTTGTATTTTCTGTGACTATTGTCCATGCAATGTCCACTTTATTTTTATGTATGTGTGGCTGATTGCAACCATTTGGTAACACAAGGAGTGTCTTCTTGAGTGCTTTGGTCGCATAAAGTTATGCCAGATGTGGCCTTAGGTGTCAAAAAGTGTAACCATATGCTCTTTAAGTGAGGTAAACTTGTATATTGTGTGACTATTGTCCATGCAATGACCATTGTATTTTTATGTATGTGTGGATAATTGCAACCATTTAGTCACATAACGAGTGTCTTCTTGTGGGCTTTGGTCTAATAAAATTATGCCAAATGTGGCCGTAGGTGTTAAAAAGTCTGACCATATGCTCTTTTTGTTGAAGTAAACTTGTATTTTCTGTGACTGTTGTCCATGCAATGTCCACTTTATTTTTATGTATGTGTGGCTGATTGCAACCATTTGGTCACAGAACGAGTGTCTTCTTGTGGGCTTTGGTCACATAAAATTATGTCACATGTGGCATTACTTTTTAAAAAGTGTGACCATATGCTCTTTTCAGTGAGGTAAACTTGTATTCTGGGTGAGTATTGTCCATGCAATGACCACTTTATTTTTAAGTATGTGTGGCTTATTGCAACCATTTGGTCACACAACGAGTGTCTTCTCGTGGGCTTTGGTAACATACAATTATGCCAAATGTGGCCGTAGGTGTTAAAAAGTCTGACCATATGCTCTTTTTAGTGAAGTACACTTGTATTTTCTGTGACTATTGTCCATGCAATGTCCACTTTATTTTTATGTATGTGTGGCTGATTGCAACCATTTGGTAACACAACGAGTGTCTTCTTGAGTGCTTTGGTCGCATAAAGTTATGCCAGATGTGGCCTTAGGTGTCAAAAAGTGTAACCATATGCTCTTTAAGTGAGGTAAACTTGTATATTGTGTGACTATTGTCCATGCTATGACCATTGTATTTTTATGTATGTGTCGATAATTGCAACCATTTGGTCACATAACGAGTGTCTTCTTGTGGGCTTTGGTCTAATAAAATTATGCCAAATGTGGCCGTAGGTGTTAAAAAGTCTGACCATATGCTCTTTTTAGTGAAGTAAACTTGTATTTTCTGTGACTATTGTCCATGCAATGTCCACTTTATTTTTATGTATGTGTGGCTGATTGCAACCATTTGGTCACAGAACGAGTGTCTTCTTGTGGGCTTTGGTCACATAAAATTATGTCACATGTGGCATTAGTTGTTAAAAAGTGTGACCATATGCTCTTTTGAGTGAGGTAAACTTGTATTCTGGGTGAGTATTGTCCATGCAATGACCACTTTATTTTTAAGTATGTGTGGCTTATTGCAACCATTTGGTCACACAACGAGTGTCTTCTTGAGGGCTTTGGTCGCATAAAATTATGCCAGATGTGGTCTTAGGTGTTAAAAAGTGTTACCATATGCTCTTTTAAGTGAGGTAAACTTTTATTTTGTGTGACTATTGTCCACGCATGTCCACTTTATTTTTATGTATGTGTGGCTGATTGCAACCATTTGGTAACACAACGAGTGTCTTCTTGAGTGATTTGGTCGCATAAAGTTATGCCAGATCTGGCCTTAGGTGTCAAAAAGTGTAACCATATGCTCTTTAAGTGAGGTAAACTTGTATATTGTGTGACTATTGTCCATGCAATGACCATTGTATTTTTATGTATGTGTGGATAATTGCAACCATTTGGTCACATAACGAGTGTCTTCTTGTGGGCTTTGGTCTAATAAAATTATGCCAAATGTGGCCGTAGGTGTTTAAAAGTCTGACCATATGCTCTTTTTATTGAAGTAAACTTGTATTTTCTGTGACTGTTGTCCATGCAATGTCCACTTTAGTTTTATGTATGTGTGGCTGATTGCAACCATTTGGTCACAGAACAAGTGTCTTCTTGTGGGCTTTGGTCACATAAAATTATGTCACATGTGGCATTACTTTTTAAAAAGTGTGACCATATGCTCTTTTGAGTGAGGTAAACTTGTATTCTAGGTGAGTATTGTCCATGCAATGACCACTTTATTTTTAAGTATGTGTGGCTTATTGCAACCATTTGGTCACACAACGAGTGTCTTCTCGTGGGCTTTGGTAACATACAATTATGCCAAATGTGGTCGTAGGTGTTAAAAAGTCTGACCATATGCTCTTTTTAGTGAAGTAAACTTGTATTTTCTGTGACTATTGTCCATGCAATGTCCACTTTATTTCTATGTATGTGTGGCTGATTCCAACCATTTTGTAACACAACGAGTGTCTTCTTGAGTGCTTTGGTCGCATAAAGTTATGCCAGATGTGGCCTTAGGTGTCAAAAAGTGTAACCATATGCTCTTTAAGTGAGGTAAACTTGTATATTGTGTGACTATTGTCCATGCAATGACCATTGTATTTTTATGTATGTGTGGATAATTGCAACCATTTGGTCACATAACGAGTGTCTTCTTGTGGGCTTTGGTCTAATAAAATTATGCCAAATGTGGCCGTAGGTGTAAAAAAGTCTGACCATATGCTCTTTTTAGTGAAGTAAACTTGTATTTTCTGTGACTGTTGTCCATGCAATGTCCAATTTATTTTTATGTATGTGTGGTTGATTGCAACCATTTGGTCACAGAACGAGTGTCTTCTTGTGGGCTTTGGTCACATAAAATTATGTCAAATGTGGCATTAGTTGTTAAAAAGTGTGACCATATGCTCTTTTGAGTGAGGTAAACTTGTATTCTGGGTGAGTATTGTCCATGCAATGACACTTTATTTTTAAGTATAAGTGTGGCTTATTGCAACCATTTTGGTCACAGCAACGAGTGTCTTTCTTGAGGTCTTTGGTGCATAAAAGTTATGCAGATGTGGCTTAGTGTTAAAAGTGTAAATATGCTCTGTTAAGTGTAGGTAACTTTTTTTTGGGTGACTATTGGTCCACTGCATGTCCATTTTAATTTTATTATATGGTGTGGCTGGATTGCAACATTTTGGTCACATACGAGTAGGTGCTCTTTGAGTGCTTGGTCTCGGCATAAAGTTATGCCAGATGTGGCCTTAGGTGTAAAAAGGTAACCATAAGTGCCTTTTAAGTGAGGTAACTTGGATATTGTGTGAATATGTCCATGCATGACCATTGTATTTTTATGTATGTGTGGATAATTGCAACCATTTGGTCACATAACGAGTGTCTTCTTGTGGTCTTTGGTCTAATAAAATTATGCCAAATGTGGCCGTAGGTGTTAAAAAGTCTGACCATATGCTCTTTTTAGTGAAGTAAACTTGTATTTTCTGTGACAGTTGTCCATGCAATGTCCACTTTATTTTTAGGTATGTGTGGCAGATTGCAACCATTTGGTCACAGAACGAGTTTCTTCTTGTGGGCTTTGGTCACATAAAATTATGTCACATGTGGCATTAGTTTTTAAAAAGTGTGACCATATGCTCTTTTGAGTGAGGTAAACTTGTATTCCGGGTGAGTATTGTCCATGCAATGACCACTTTATTTTTAAGTATGTGTGGCTTATTGCAACCATTTGGTCACACAACGAGTGTCTTCTTGAGGGCTTTGGTCGCATAAAATTATGCCAGATGTGGCCTTAGGTGTTAAAAAGTGTAACCATATGCTCTTTTAAGTGAGGTAAACTTTTATTTTGTGTGACTATTGTCCACGCATGTCCACTTTATTTTTATGTATGTGTGGCTGATTTTAACCATTTGGTAACACAACGAGTGTCTTCTTGAGTGCTTAGTTCGCATAAAGTTATGCCAGATGTGGCCTTAGGTGTCAAAATGTGTAACCATATGCCTTTAAGTGTAGGATAAATGTATATTGTGTTGACTATGTCCATGCAATTGACTCATTGTATTTTATGTATTGTGTGATATTGCAACCTCATTTGTCATAACAATGTGCTTTTTGTGGTTTGGTCTTAATTAAAATGTATTCCATAATGTGGCCGTAGTGTTAAAAAGTCCTGACCATATGCCTCTTTTTAGTGAAGTAAACTGTATTTTCTGTGACTGTTGTCCATTGCATTCCAATTTTATTTTTATTATGTGTGGCTGATTGCAACCATTTGTCACAGAACGAGTGTCCTTCTTTGTGGCTTTGGTCACATAAAATTATGTCAATGTGGCTTTTTATTAAAAACTGGACCATATACTCTTTTTGAGTGAGGTAAACTTGTATTCTGGGGGAGTATTGTCCATCGCAATGACCAACTTTATTTTAAGAATGTGTGGCTTATTGCAACATTTGTCACACAACGAGTGTTTCTGAGGGCTTTGGTTGCATAAAATTATGCGATGTGCTGTAGGTTGGTTAAAAAGTGTAACCATATGCTCGTTTAGTGAGGTAACTGTATTTTGTGTGACTATTGTCCACATGTCCATTTATTTTTATGTATGTGTGGATGATGAACATTTGGTAACACAACGCGTGTCTTCCCTGAGTGCTTTGGTCGCATAAATTTATGCCAGATGTGGCTTAGGTGTCCAAAAAGTGTAAGCCATATGCTTTAAGTGAGGTAAACTTGTATACTGTGTGACTATTGTCCATGCAATGACCATTGTATTTTTATGTATGTGTGGATAATTGCAACCATTTGGTCACATAACGAGTGTCTTCTTGTGGGCTTTGGTCTAATAAAATTATGCCAAATGTGGCCGTAGGTGTTAAAAAGTCTGACCACATGCTCTTTTTAGTGAAGTAAAATTGTATTTTCTGTGACTGTTGTCCATGCCATGTCCACTTTATTTTTAGGTATGTGTGGCTGATTGCAACCATTTGGTCACAGAACGAGTGTCTTCTTGTGGGCTTTGGTCACATAAAATTATGTCACATGTGGCATTAGTTGTTAAAAAGTGTGACCATATGCTCTTTTAAGTAAGGTAAACTGGTATTCTGGGTGACTATTGTCCATGCAATGACCACTTTATTTTTATGTATGTGTGGCTTATTGCAAGCATTTGGTCACACAACGAGTGTCTTCTTGGGGGCTTTGGTCGCATAAAATTATGCCAGATGTGGCCTTAGGTGTTAAAAAGTGTAACCATATGCTCTTTTAAGTGAGGTAAACTTGTATTTTGTGTGACTATTGTCCACGCATGTCCACTTTATTTTTATGTATGTGTGGCTGATTGCAACCATTTGGTAACACAACGAGTGTCTTCTTGAGTGCTTTGGTCGCATAAAGTTATGCCAGATGTGGCCTTAGGAGTCAAAAAGTGCATCCATATGCTCTTTAAGTGAGGTAAACTTGTATACTGTGTGACTATTGTCCATGCAATGACCATTGTATTTTTATGTATGTGTGGATAATTGCAACCATTTGGTCACATAACGAGTGTCTTCTTGTGGGCTTTGGTCTAATAAAATTATGCCAAATGTGGCCGTAGGTGTTAAAAAGTCTTACCATATGCTCTTTTTAGTGAAGTAAACTTGTATTTTCTGTGACTGTTGTCCATGCAATGTCCAATTTATTTTCATGTATGTGTGGCTGATTGCAACCATTTGGTCACAGAACGAGTGTCTTCTTGTGGGCTTAGGTCACATAAAATTATGTCAAATGTGGCATTAGTTATTAAAAAGTGTGACCATATACTCTTTTGAGTGAGGTAAACTTGTATTCTGGGTGAGTATTGTCCATGCAACGACGACTTTATTTTTAAGTATGAGTGGCTTATTGCAACCATTTGGTCACACAACGAGTGTCTTTTTGAGGGCTTTGGTCGCATAAAATTATGCCAGATGTGGCCTTAGGTGTTAAAAAGTGTAACCATATGCTCTTTTAAGTGAGGTAAACTTTTATTTTGTGTGACTATTGTCCACGCATGT
>JAANYP010003302.1:33958-73469 GCA_020465985.1 Centrapalus pauciflorus | reverse complement strand
AATTAGTTATGATTTTTCAAAGTCGATATAAATTTTCTGCCGAAAATCCGTAGTTTATAAACTTAAAACAACTTATGATTCTTGTTGTTTATTCAAAGGCTACTTGTATAAAAGTTATAAAAGTTATAAACACATATATAACACATGTTTTCATAATATTAACATGTTTATAATGTGTTCATATATTCATATGCACATTTAAAGAAACAACTTAAAAATAAAAACTAGAAACTTATAAACTTGAGTTTTTATGAAACTTGTTGTTGTTGGTGATTATATATATTATGCAAGACTTATATAAACATAATTATAAGATGAAATAAGCTAGTATTTACTTACTTTGATGTATTTAAAAGATGATTTTGAGTAGAAATTGAAATTCTTGCAAGGTATGCACCAAAACTCTTGAAGAACACCAAGAACACTTGAAGAACACTTGAATGAAGAATTTTTGTGATGTGTGTCTATGTTGGCTGGTTCTATGGAGAGAAAAGAAGGGTTTTTGGTGTGTTTAAAATGAATGAAAGACTTCCCTATTTATAGAGAAATTTTGGTCTTTCAAATGATGAAAGGCATGGGAGACAAAAGTTGAGTGCACTTTTTAACAAAATGATGGTGTTTAAAGTAATATTATTTAATTAAAAGTCAACTACTAATTCAACACATGTCTATGGCCTTAAGGCCGGGCATATACATGATTATTAATGTATTTATATATTTTTTTTTGTATAAATGTATTTAGAAATGTATTCTTGTATTTTCCTTTTCTTGAAATTTTATAAATACTTATGGATGAATTGTTTTAATGAATTGTTTTAGTCTTTCATAATTAATGTTAAGTAATTGTATTAGTGTATGATTAGTGTCACTAATCATAATTTAATTATATACTTAGTTGAATTAATCCCTCATATCGTAAATCGATCGGATTAATTGATTTCCCGATTCATCGCACCGATGAATTTGATTCAAATTGAGTTGAATTTTCTAATAAACCTTGTTAATCACTTGATTAATTTCTAATGACCACTGATTAGGCTATAATTGGCTATTAAATACAGATTAGGGCATTATTGCTAACCTGGTTTAGTGCCGGATGTTACAGTCTCCCCCTGTTAAGGGAATTTCGTCCCAAAATTAGCTCGTGTTCTCCACTTCTTGAGTACTTGAGAACAGGTGAGGGTATTTTTCCCGGAACTGATCTTCGCGTTCCCATGTAAACTCAGGACCTCGCTTAGAGTTCCATCTGACTTTTATTATCGGGATCCGGCTGTGCTTTAGTTTCTTGACTTCTCGGTCCATTATTTCTACAGGTTGTTCAATGAAGTTCAACTTATCGTCTATTTCCAACTCGTCCATGGGTATAACGAGTGATTCATCAGCCAGACACTTCTTAAGATTGGACACGTGGAAGGTATTATGGACGTTACTAAGCTCTGGGGGCAGATCGAGTCGGTAAGCTACCGGGCCAATTCTTTTGGTGATCTTGAATGGTCCGATATAACGAGGATTGAGTTTTCCTCGTTTCCCAAAACGGATTACGCCCTTCCAAGGCGAGACTTTTAACATTACATGATCTCCCTCTAGAAATTCCAAATCCTTCCGTCGAACGTCTGCATAACTTTTCTGCCGATCCCACGCGATTTTTAACCGATTACGAATCTGGGCTATCTTTTCTGTAGTCTCCTGGATGATCTCAGGTCCAGTAATCTGACTATCTCCTACTTCAGCCCAACAAAGAGGTGATCGACACTTTCGCCCGTAGAGTGCCTCGAATGGGGCGGTCTTAATGCTCGAGTGATAGCTGTTGTTATAGGAAAACTCGACTAATGGCAGGTGCCTGTCCCAAATTTTGCCAAAATCGATGACACATGCCCTTAACATGTCTTCCAAAGTCTGAATCGTCCTTTCACTCTGACCATCCGTTTGTGGATGATAGGCTGTGCTCATATCTAGGCGTGTACCCAGTGCTTCTTGCAATGACTGCCAAAATCTTGATGTGAACCGGCTGTCCCTGTCTGATATAATTGATACAGGTACTCCATGTCTTGAGACGACTTCTTTAAGATAGATTCGTGTTAACTTATCCATCTTATTAGTCTCCTTGATTGGCAGGAAATGTGCGGTTTTGGTAAGTCGATCCATAATCACCCAAATAGTGTCATAACCTCCAGAAGTTTTTGGCAACTTGGTGATGAAATCCATGGTGATGTTTTCCCACTTCCACTGGGGTATTTCTGGTTGAACCAGTAATCCTGATGGTTTCTGGTGCTCAGCCTTAACCTTCAAACATGTTAAGCACTTGCTGACATAGGTAGCAATGTCAGCCTTCATGTTTGGCCACCAGTACATTCCCTTCAAGTCGTGGTACATCTTATCTGACCCTGGATGAATAGCATATCTTGTCTTATGCCCTTCATCCATGACCAGCTTCCTTACTCCTCCGAGTTTTGGTAGCCAAATTCTGCCCATGAAGTATCGACATCCATCTGGCTTGATTTCCATTTGCTTATCCATACCTCTCAAGGCTTCATCCAGTAGATTACCCTCCTTGACTGCTTCTTCCTGTGCCTTGCGGATTTGAGAGTTTAGGTTTGACTGTATAGTCATGACCAAAGCTCGAACTCTTAATGGCTTAACCCG
Source organism: Centrapalus pauciflorus (assembly GCA_020465985.1). Taxonomy (NCBI): domain Eukaryota; kingdom Viridiplantae; phylum Streptophyta; class Magnoliopsida; order Asterales; family Asteraceae; genus Centrapalus; species Centrapalus pauciflorus. Next base: position 70,826 of record JAANYP010003302.1, on the reverse strand, counting down.
TTCCTTTCGGCTTAGGGCATCAGCCACGACATTCGCCTTCCCCGGATGATAACGAATTTCGCAGTCATAATCGCTAAATAGTTCAACCCAACGACGCTGCCTCATATTTAACTCTTTCTGCTTCAGAATATGCTGAAGGCTTTTATGGTCTGTGAACACCGTGCATTTAGTTCCATACAGGTAGTGCCTCCATATTTTGAGAGCAAACACCACTGCTCCAAGCTCTAAGTCATGAGTCGTATAATTCACCTCGTGAATTTTGAGCTGTCGTGATGCGTAAGCAATGACTTTATCCCTTTGCATGAGCACACAACCTAATCCATTGTGTGAGGCATCACAGTAGACCACGAAATTTTCAGTCCCTTCGGGTAAGGACAGAATTGGTGCACTACACAACCTTTGCTTTAACTGCTGAAACGCGTTTTCTTGCTCTTCACCCCAGATATACTTCACATCCTTCCGAGTCAATTCTGTTAAGGAACCTGCTATCTTTGAGAAGTTTTCGATAAATCGCCTATAATAACCGGCAAGTCCTAGAAATTGGCGGATTTCCGTGGGGGTTCTAGGAGTCGCCCAGTTCTTTATGGCCTCGATTTTTGATGGATCAACTTGGATTCCCTGGCTGTTGATCACATGTCCAAGGAATTTAACTTCTCGCAACCAAAATTCACATTTTGAAAATTTGGCGTATAACTGTTCCTTCTCTAACAACTCCAAGATCAGCTTGAGATGGTGTTCATGCTCCTCCTTATATCTGGAATAGATGAGAATATCGTCTATGAACACTATTACAAATTTGTCCAGATACGGTTTACACACTCGGTTCATGAGGTCCATAAATACGGCTGGTGCATTGGTCAACCCGAATAGCATTACCTGGAATTCGTAATGTCCATAACGAGTTCTGAATGCTGTCTTGGGAATGTCTTCTTCCCGAACATTTACTTGATGATAACCAGATCGCAGATCAATCTTAGAGTAGAAGCTAGATCCCTGTAGTTGGTCAAACAGGTCATCAATTCTGGGAAGAGGGTAGCGGTTCTTTACCGTTAACTTGTTTAGTTCTCGGTAGTCTATGCACATTCTGAAGGATCCGTCTTTCTTTTTAACGAACAAGACCGGAGCTCCCCAAGGTGAGGAACTTGGTCGAATGAATCCTTTATCCATTAACTCTTGTAATTGATTGGATAGCTCTTGCATCTCAGAAGGGGCGAGTCTATATGTGGCCCTTGCGACCGGTGCAGCTCGCGGCACCAAATCGATTTGAAACTCTACTTGCCTAGATGGCGGAAGTCCAGGCAAATCTTCCGGGAAGACCTTCGGATAGTCACAAACCACTAGAATATCCTCGAGTCGCTTCTCCTCCGACTCTTTTTCTACAATTTGCACCAGTACTGCATGACAACCTTTCCTAAGGCACTTTAATGTTCTTAGGCCGGATATGACATTCAACTGTCGGTTCTTTCTTTCTCCTTGGACTGTTAGGAACTTCTTCTTGTGGAGTGGTATCCGTACCACTTTCTTACCACACAAAATCTCGGCATGATTGTGTGACAACCAATCCATACCAACTACTACATCAAAACTTCCGAGTTCTATATGCATTAAGTCTATCTTAAAGGGATGATCTGCCAGCTTCAGTGTGCATTCCTTAATGATACTACTTGCCTCTATTATTTTACCGTCAGCCAGTTCTATAGTATAAGAGTTGTCTAAGGGGGAGTGGCATTCAACTGCTTACTAAACTTACTAGATATAAAGCTCCTATCAGCCCCAGTATCAAAGAGTACGTAAGCATAAATGTCATTTAAAAGAAACGTACCTGATACTACGTGGGGATCTTGACGAGCGTCACCTGCTCCTAACACAAAAGCTCTCCCCTGAGCTCCTCCACCATTCCTCAATTTCGGGCACTCACTCTTGAAGTGCCCAGTAACTCCACATTCAAAGCAGCCTCTTTGATTGCCGTCATTGACGCCCGGGGTTCCAAACTTACAGTCTTTGGTCATATGGCCAATACGCTTGCATTTTCCACAAGTTGCGCAGGGACCCTTGTTGTGATGAAAGGTGCATTGGGTGCAGAAAGGCTTGGTACCCGTGTAGCCTTTCCCTGACTCAGTTCCTGCTGCGTAGGCCTTGATGGTCTCGGGCTTCTTAGATTGTGAACCCGTATTCTTCCCAGACTTGTCTTCCCACTTTCTCTTGTTTTCCCTGGCTTTGGCTTCATTCCTCCGGGACACTTGATCCATTAAATTGTTTGCCATCCTGATGGCATCCTGTATGGTGGATGGGTTTGAGGCAGTCACATTACCTTGAATTTGAGGAACGAGTCCCCAAATGTAACGTTCGATCTTTTTGTACTCCGGGGTCACCATCTGAGGGCACAGAATGCTCAGTTCATGAAATCGGTTAGTGTACCCCGCTACATCCGTTCCCTTCATCGTCAGGTTCCAGAACTCCGATTCCATCTTCTGGAGTTCGTTTCTCGAACAGTACTCGTCTGTCATCATTTGCTTTAACGCGGACCATGTGAGCTGGTAGGCTTCATCAATACTTACAGACTTGACATAGGAATTCCACCATGTGAGGGCGCTATCTTGTAGAGTGTGAGTAGTGAACTTCACCTTATCTCCTTCAGCACATCCGCTGACACGAAAGACAGATTCTAACTTCTCAAACCACCGTATCAAGCCAACGGCTCCTTCGGTTCCGTTGAAGTACCGGGGTTTGCAGCTTAAAAATCCTTTAATTCCACAACCTTTTGCGTGGATTTCCGTTCCTCCCGTGGTGCGACTAGCACCACCATCTCCATTAACTGAGCTATTCCTATTTGCCTCATACGTGGCTATAGCGGCAGCCACTCTTTTTGCGACTAGCTCTTCAATGTCAGCATCGTTCATTGCTCGTTTCGGCGGCATTATCTTAAAATTTTAAAGAAAAAGCATAGTGTAAGAAGTTGAATCTTAAAGAGATAAATTTTCCCTTAAAGCACAATACTATAATCATCAAACACAATTTCATAAATAACTTGCAATTTTTCATTAATCATTCGAAATTTTCTTACATTAGGGGCGGGTTATTACCCGAAAATTTTTGTCCTATACTATTACATGATATTTTTCCTACTATTACAAAGATAGATAGAAGTGCACTAAGTGTGGGAGTGATCAGGGGTATCTCCCTTTTCCATCGCGTTGAGGCGCTGAGTCAGCTCCTCGATCCGAGCTTGGCTTTCGGCTAGTTGCTGCCGAAGCTCATTCAGGCCATCCTGTTGGATGGTGAGAGCATGCTGGTTATCCCAGTAGATGTTGGAGTTTTGTAACTCCTCCCGCTCTAAATGAGCGATCATCCCCCCGATATCTTGGTTAAGGGACCGAATCTGGTGATTATGCCTGGTCGACCGTGCTATCAAAAGTGGTATGGTCTGATCGGCGGTTTCCTGAGTGAGTTGTGAGATAGATGCGGAGGATGGTCCTCCAATCTCAAAGTTGGGAGGAATTCCCTCCATCTGCCTCCATTCGCGGAGGGTCTCCAGTATCCAGCCCCATCGCCGGGCGTTTACCCGTCGGTGTGGTGGTGGGGGATTGGGCTGGGGAGTCGGGACAGGAATAGACTCCCTTCTTGGTGGGTTCACCCGCTTTCGGGGTGTGTACAACATTTTGGGGCCGTTAGGGTAAGGCCTATACGGCTTATATGAAGACTCGGCTGGGTGGTATGGAACGCGAGCAGGGACCGTTGGGGGCAATGGATCTTCTTCCTCCATCGGCTCCTCTTCCGTCTCCTCCATTGGATCTTCCGAGGGGTCCTCTTCTTCCGATGTTTCTTCTTCGGGGAAAATCTCAGTGGCCGTGGGGCTCGCAGGAGTGTACTCCTCCTCTGAATCCGATAAGATGATGGTTTCCGGATGGGACATGATTTCTGCTATCAAGGTCCATTCATAGTCTTTTTGTTAGTTACAAAATATTTTTAAAATCAGTAAATTTTATGTGCAGTTATAGTCTAGGGTACTAATGCAACCTAGTTCACTATAACTATGGCTCTGATACCAATCTGTCACACCCTGCTACCCCGGTTGGCAGCGAGGCCTGACGAGTGCGGAAGCGTAACCATAATCATAATGAACGACCACTATATGGACGTTTTTAAAATACATCGTTAAAGCTTTAAAACATAGTAATGTTTTACGTAGTCTGATATGAGAAATGAAGTTCGCACAAATACAGAGATTTAGTTACATAATTAAAATATCCAAAATAATGCAGCTAAATCTCCGTAAATTTGAATATGCATGCGACTCCATGGATGCGGAAGCTTGAAAGTAAAATACGTCCGAGGCATACTTGCCTTAATTTCCTGAAAATACATGCTAAAATACGTCAACAAAAATTGTTGGTGAGCTCATAGGTTTACACGTAAATATGACTCGTATGGACAACAATAATAGAGGTTGAATTTATAAAATCATAAATTCCTTGTTATGTAATACATATAAACCATCATGCAACCGAAGCTTAATTTAAAATAAGTTTGCTCTGTGCAGTATTCCCATACGTAATACCGTTTGTTGAATATATATGCACCCGCTGTTAGCCAATCCAACTAACCCGAGTGGGGGACATGACTCCCAATAGATCTATCCACAATATATTCGCGCTTACAAATAAATGCAATTAACGGTTCATGATATCAGAGCTAATGGAACCCAATGTGTAATACATAATAGAAATGAAGATATTTCTGTGTCCATATAAAAACGAAGCATGTATTTCATCCCCAAAACATAACAGTGTGAAAATAGGGGCTATGAGAACTCACCGGAATTGCGATGGCAAAAATCTAACGTAAAAAGCTTTTAGCGTAAAGTGACGGATGATGCACCGAGCGAGATTAAACGGGTCCTAAATGATAATAAGGACTTAATATCTCTAATATATAGTGATATATACATATTTATAGATTTTTATGTCTTAAATCACCCAACATTACAAGTTTATAAATAAAATTTGCTTAAAACGTCAAGTTTATATATATATATATATATATATATATATATATATATATATATATATATATATATATATATATATAATTTTCCAGCTTTTTCGGAGGTTTTTCGGCCTACTTTGAGGCTGTTTTTGACCAAGCTCCAAAATGTTTTAGACTTTGGTTTTCTAGGATATTAAACTACTATATACAAAGGATTTTTAGAATCAAGAACGGCCATTTTTCGAGTTGTTTAGGTTGGTGAAAAAGCTCGTTAAAAACGCTATGTTGGCCATTTTTGAGCTGTCAAACTTTCGGTTTCCCAAATAATTTCTGGGGGTCTTAAACTTCAAAATAAATTATGAAAAATTACAGATCTATAGTTAAGACATAGATCTAACTTTTGAGACAAGAATCAACTCATTTCGTTGAGTTATGAATTAGTTATGATTTTTCAAAGTCGATATAAATTTTCTGCCGAAAATCCGTAGTTTATAAACTTAAAACAACTTATGATTCTTGTTGTTTATTCAAAGACTACTTGTAAAAAAGTTATATAACACATATATAACACATGTTTTCATAATATTAACATGTTTATAATGTGTTCATATATTCATATGCACATTTAAAGAAACAACTTAAAAATAAAAACTAGAAACTTATAAACTTGAGTTTTTATGAAACTTGTTGTTGTTGGTGATTATATATATTATGCAAGACTTATATAAACATAATTATAAGATGAAATAAGTTAGTACTTACTTACTTTGATGTATTTGGAAGATGATTTTGAGTAGAAATTGAAATTCTTGCAAGGTATGCACCAAAACTCTTGAAGAACACCAAGAACACTTGAATGAAGAATTTTTGTGATGTGTGTGTATGTTGGCTGGTTCTATGGAGAGAAAAGAAGGGTTTTTGGTGTGTTTAAAATGAATGAAAGACTTCCTTATTTATAGAGAAATTTTGGTCTTTCAAATGATGAAAGGCATGGGAGACAAAAGTTGAGTGCACTTTTTAACAAAATGATGGTGTTTAAAGTAATATTATTTAATTAAAAGTCAACTACTAATTCAACACATGTCTATGGCCTTAAGGCCGGCCATATACATGATTATTCATGTATTTAAATTTTTTTTTTGTATAAATGTATTTAGAAATGTATTCTTGTATTTTCCTTTTCTTGAAATTTTATAAATACTTATGGATGAATTGTTTTAATGAATTGTTTTTAGTCTTGCATAATTAATGTTAAGTAATTGTATTAGTGTATGATTAGTGTCACTAATCATAATTTAATTATATACTTAGTTGAATTAATCCCTCATATCGTAAATCGATCGGATTAATTGATTTCCCGATTCATCGCACCGATGAATTTGATTCAAATTGAGTTGAATTTTCTAATAAACCTTGTTAATCACTTGATTAATTTCTAATGACCACTGATTAGGCTATAATTGGCTATTAAATACATATTAGGGCATTATTGCTAACCTGGTTTAGTGCCGGATGTTACATCAAACATGCAAAAATATGGTTAAAAAGTACAGAGACCATAATGAGAGCATGTGCAAAACTCTAGCTAAGATGGAAGAAAGGAGATATGAGTACATGCAGGCCATAGAAGATCTTGAAAAACAGATCAATGACAATAAGGGTAATGAGATTCAAATAGGACATGATAGAACATATCATGAGTGGGAGAAGAAGGAGCTGAATAAGAAAATAGAGTCCCTCAATAAGAAATTAGATGAGGCTGAACAAAAGGTGTTAGAAGCTAACAAGAAAATAGAATCTGTCAATATAGATCTAGGAAACTTCAAATTGGCAAATCAAAAGCTAGAACACCTAATGGAAGTTCAATTTAAAGATAGGGTAAAATCTCAGTTCAATCCCAAAGAAGGTATAGGATACAGAGCCACTCCACCTCCATACAACAGCAAATACATTCATCCCATGAGTGAAATTGCTGATAGACTTGTTGATGAACCACTAGATGAGTCTATGACCACTGTAGATCCTATCCTTGAAAACAGTCCTGAATCTAAAGAAGATCTGATTCCAAATGAAGACTGTAAGTGCCAAGAGGTTGAGAAAGTTCACAAAACAATGAGTGCACCTATAGAAGCCCCTAACTCCAATAAGAAAGGAAAAGAGAATATGAGTGTATGCCATGCTGGTCCACATGTTTCTGTATCTTCTAACTGTAACACTGCATCTTCCTCAAAAGGTAATAAAAAAGGTAAGACTGTTCCAATCTGCACACGTCAAAAGAATGGTGTCCAAAAGTTTCCCAAACAACAGCAGGTAAGGGGAAATCAAAGGAACAAAAACCAGTTATGGTCCAACAAAACTGGTTCTCCAATCAAAACAGTCAAAAGATGTTTCCATTATGGCAGGAAAAACCATTTGGCCAGGCATTGCTTATACAAACCATTTTTTGCAAAACAGACTGTGGTTCAGAAAAAGGCTTTTGTCTAAAACACAAAACATTTAAAGGCCAAACCACCTGTTGCACCAGTTCCAAAGAAGACAGTTGATCACAGGTTTTTAAAAGTAAATAAAAAACAGTCAACACACCAAAAACAAGTTTTGGCAAAACACAAATCGAATTTTAAACAGATATGGTGTGTTAAAGGCAAAAACTTAGATCAAACTGTTGATACAAATGTTGAAACTGCCAGGCCTAAAGTTGAAACTGGTAGTGCTAACTCTGAAGCTGTTGGCACTAAAATTCCAGTTCAAACTGTTAAGCCTACAACTGGACCTGGTAATGGATCATCTGAGACTGTTAAAGCAAAGGTTGGAAAGAACACCTGGATTCCTCATGTCATAACTAAATATTCTTCACAGAATCCACCAGTGGATCTCACTAAGTATAAAAAGTCACAAACAGTGTTTAGTTATGTCAATGCACAAGGACAACCCAAAACCAACTTGGTTTGGGTTTACTCCACTACTAACTAAAGCTTTTATTTGTGCAGGGCACCCACAGATCTCAACATAAAACAAGATGGCATTTGGACAGTGGATGCTCTAGGCACATGACAGGCAATTCTGAATGCTTGTCAAATTTCAAAGGCTTTGAAGGAGGGTTTGTTGCATTTGGAGGAAATTCCAAGGGAGGTAAGGTCACAGGTAAAGGTACTGTCAAAGCAAGCAATATGCTTTTCAATGATGTGTTATATGTTGAACAGCTGAAGTACAATTTATTAAGTGTGTCTCAAATCTGTGATAAACAAAATATTGTTGTCTTCACAGATTCTGAGTGCATTGTTCTTTCAAAAGATTTTAAATTACCTGAAAATCTTGTTTTACTTAGAACACCAAGAAAGGCAATGTCTACTGTTTGGACACAGATCTTTTATCCAAATCAAGTTCTTTAAGCTGTTTGATATCCAAAGCAGCATCTAATGAGTCTGCTCTTTGGCACAGAAGGATGTGTCAGATGAACTCCAAATCTATGAATGTTCTAGTCGAAAAGAATTTGGTAAGAGGTTTACCACAAAAGGAGTTCATATGTGATGATCATTGTGTAGCATGCCTTAAAGGCAAGCAACACAAAACTTCTCATAAGGCCAAGGAAGTAAATTCAATCTCATCTGCTCTTCATCTTATTCATATGGATCTCTTTGGTCCAACATCTGTTTTGAGTTTGAATAAAAGAGCTTACTGTTTAGTCATTGTTGATGATTTCACCAGATTCACATGGGTATATTTTCTTAGGACTAAAGATGAAACTGCTGAGCTAGTTAAATCATTTATTCTTAAGATAGAAAACCAATCCAACTTAAAAGTTAAGGTGATAAGGTCAGAAAATGGAACTGAGTTTAAAAATAATATCCTAAACAGTTTCTATGAGTCTAAAGACATTGTTAGGCGATGCAGTGCACCAAGAACACCACAACAAAATGGTTTAGCTGAAAGAAAGAACAGAATTTTAATTGAGGCTGCTAGAACCATGCTGTCTAATTCCAAACTGCCAATGACCTTTTGGGCAGAAGCAGTCAAAACAGCTTGTTATGTTCTAAATAGGGTTCAGATTGTTCAATCACAAGGAAAAACTCCATATGAGTTATTTCATCATAGAGTTCCCTTAATAGCCTTTCTTAAGTCTTTTGGCTGTTCATGCACCATTCTTCACACTAAGACTCACTTAGGAAAGTTTGAAAGTAAGGCTGAAGAAGGTTTCTTTGTAGGACAATCCACTCAAAGCAAAGCCTATAGAGTATATAACAGTGTGTCTAAAACCATTGAAGAAAGTGCCAATGTTGAATTTAATGAAAACACTGCAAATGTCAAAGGCACTGGTCCTGATTGGTTGTTTGATTTAGATTCACTAACTAATTCTCTGAGCTTTGTTGAGTATACTGTAGAAACTGATGAAAACAGGGTTGAAGCTGCCAACAAAAATTCTCATGCTGGTAGCACAACTGTTCAAGTTGTTGGCACAAAGTTTCAGACTGTTGAAGATTCTGGTCAATGGGATATGTATACGGTTATACCACTTCTATCCTGTGACCCACCAGGGGTACTGGATGCTCAACATGATTCAAATCCAAACTATGAAGTGTCAATCCCAAGTCCTGAGGGAACAGCTCCATCACAAAGGTAAACAGTCCCAGATTCTAGTCAAGCTGTTCCTGAAGCTGAACCATCAAGTGGTCCTAATGGAGATGATACAAATCCAGGAACTTCCTTTCAGACTGACAGAGAGCCAACACTCAGAGTTCACAAGTATCATCCTCTCAATCAGATAATGGGTGATCCACGCAATCCTGTGCAGACAAGGACAATCGTTCATAAGGAGTCTACTGATGCTGAATCAGCAGTTCCTGAATTCAGTCTCGCTGCCTTTGAACATGCCTGTTTCATGTCACAATTAGAACCTAAGAAGGCATCTAAGGCTTTGAAGGATCCATCTTGGATTGAGGCAATGCAGGAAGAACTTCTGCAATTCAAGATTCAGAATGTATGGACTCTAGTTGATTTCTTCCTAAAGGAAAGTGAGCAATTGGTACAAGATGGGTGTTCAGAAACAAGAAGGATGAGAGAGGGATAGTCATCAAGAACAAAGCAAGATTGGTAGCACAGGGATACACTCAAGAAGAAGGAATAGATTATGATGATGTATTTTCTCCAGTGGCTAGAATTGAAGCTATCAGACTGTTCCTAGCTTATGCAAGCTTCAAAGGGTTTAAAGTGTATCAAATGGATGTGAAGTCTGCTTTTCTGTATGGTATAATTGAAGAAGAAGTCTATTTGTGTCAACCTCATGGATTTGAGGACTACAAGTATCCAGACAGAGTCTACAAATTGGACAAAGCCCTGTATGGACTCCATCAAGCTCCTAGAGCATGGTATGACACTCTGTCATCATACCTTCTACAGAATGGATTCAAGAGAGGTACTCTGGACAAAACATTGTTCACAAAGTCTATCAAATCTGAGATTCTGCTTGTTCAAATCTATGTTGATGATATTATCTTTGGGTCTAATAATGACAGTCTGTGCAAAGAATTTGAGGCATTGATGCACAAAAAGTTTCAAATGAGTTCAATGGGAGAACTCACCTTCTTTCTAGGATTGCAGGTCAAGCAGAAGCCCACAGGACTTTTTATAAGTCAATCAAAGTATGTTAAAGACATACTGGAAAAGTTTGGTTACAAAGATACCAAAGTTGCTAGTACTCCAATGGACACTCAAAAGCAGCTTGATGCAGATAAAGATGGAGTAGATGTGGACATTCATCTATACAGATCCTTGATAGGTTCACTTATGTATCTCACATCTTCTAGACCTGATATAATGTTTGTTGTTTGTGTGTGTGCCAGGTTTCAATGTGCTCCAAAGGACTCACACCTATTTGCTATTAAGAGAATCTTTAGATATCTCAAAAGCCAACCACATTTGGGCCTCTGGTATCCTAAAGACTCTCCTCTTGAACTAACAGCTTATTCTGACAGTGATTATGGAGGATGCAACATTGACAAAAAGTCCACAACTGGTGGATGTCAATATCTAGGAGCAAGACTGGTCTCTTCGCAGTGCAAAAAGCAAACAACTGTCTCCACCTCATCCACTGAAGCAGAATATGTAGCAGCTGCAAGTTGCTGTTCTCAAGTGATGTGGATTCAGAATCAACTAAGAGACTATCGTATGAATTTCCTATCCACTCCTACTTACATTGACAACTCAAGTGCAATAAGTATTGTACAAAATCCAGTGAAATTTCCCAAAACCAAGCATATAGACATCATATTTCATTTTATAAGGGATTGTAATGAAAAGAAATTAATCCAAGTTACCAAAATTCATATTGATGATCAGTTAGCTGATCTATTTACAAAACCATTTGATGTAGGAAGGTTTACCTTCCTAGTATCAAATATTGGCATGGTTAATATGGATTAATTTGTTTTTCATCATTCTCTCTTATTTTATGAAAAATATGTTTATTACATATACTTGTTTAAGGGGGAGACACTGTTTCATTAGAATATGTTTCTTTTCAACTAACAGCTTGAGTCTTTTCTCAAGCTGCTAGTTCATTTTACTCGAACTGTTAGTTGTTTCACTTAATCTGTCAAAGTGTGCAGGGTAATTTGGTAACTTCCTATAAGTGTGTGTGCGGGATTAGATATTTTCGAAACCCCCAAACCTTTAAAAGGTCCCAGTTTCGTTCAATTGTAACTACCAGTTTCAAAATATCTTCCACGACCTTCCTTTTCTCTCTGAGCGATTCACACACACTTCTCTAAAACCCTAAATCACCATTTGATCGTCAATGGAGTTTGTCAAAGAACACAACTGTCTTCCCTATTCTCTCAAACACACTGACCTTCAACCATTCCACGACATGATGGACTTCCTTCGAAGTTCCCATATTCATCATGCTCTCACCATAAACCCCACAATCTACATATCTCATATAGAGCAATTCTGGAAACATGCCTCTGTAAAAACCATCAAGGAGTCACTTCTTTGACATCCAAGATCGAAGGAACCACTGTCACCATTACTGAGGAACTCATCCGCCAACACTTGCATCTTCAAGATGCCACAGGTATAACAGATCTATCTCTTACTGCCTTACATGAAGGCCTTTTTGCTATAGGGTATAAGGGCCCTACTGATTCTTATACTTTTTTTAAAACTCATTTTTCCCCTAAGTGGAAATATCTTGTACATATTATCCAACAATGCATAGGCCCTAAAAGAACTGGATGGTCAGAATTTTCGTCTAATATAGCCACTGCCTTAGTGTGTTTATCTACAGGCCAACAGTTCAATTTTTCTAATATGATTTTTCAGGGTATGTTAAGGCATCATGCCCTAAAGCATGGGAAATTTTTGATGTATCTGAGGTTTTTGGCTGAAATTATTGCAAGAACTTGCAGTAATTTCAATATACATAAAAGGATTCATGTTTCCCATAGGCACTCTTTACCAACAATAAAACGTCTTTTAAAATCTAGTGCCAAATTTTTTAGTATAGATGTCCCATTGCCCTCTGCAATGTTGGGCATCAATCCACTAAACAGAGGAGAGGGTCCTGCGCAGGCTCAGCCTTCCATCACTGCTTCACCCCCAAGACCCTAACCCACCCCTCATGATACAAATACTCCATCTGATCCTTCTGTCAAACCCACTTCCCCACTTATACTATATAAAAGAAAAAGGGTTTCAGGAGCTCCTTCCTCCTCAGCCCAAATACAAGAGCCAAATGTCCCTGTGCAGGAGGACACTCCTACACAGAATATCCAAAGGGCACCCACTGAGGACACTCTCATCCTCAATTTGGAGGTGGACATCCCAACAGAGGATGTCCATATGGGTTCTGTGGCTGACACTACTGCTGTCTCTGCACAAGAGGCACAGGACAGTGTCAACATCAATAAGACCACACCAATGGCAACAGAGGGTGTGCAAGCACCTTCTGGAAGTCCCCAGTACCAAGAACAGAGGGGCCCAGATGTTTCTACTTCTGGAATTCCTGCCAGTGATGGATCACAAGCACCACACTCTTTTGCTGATCTTGAGGCTAGTCTGCAATTTATGAATTTAACGGATCCTCAGCTGAAACCTGTTGTGGCAGTATTGCAATATTACCAGTCCATTATTGCTGCACAGGGGGCACAAATCTTATCACTCCAACAGACAGTAGCAGCTCAGAATCAGAGAATGGATTATTTTCATCAGCGGTTCACTCTCTGTGGCAACAAGATAATTCAGCTTGAGAAGATGATTCAAACCCTAATGGCAAAGGTTGTAGGTCCTCCTGACCAAACCAATGCATCCAAAAAGGGGGAGAATCAGGAGATCCCTAGTTCAGTCCAAGCAGCTCCAACTCCCGCTCCAACAGTCCCAGATTCTAGGCTAACAGTCCCAACAGCTACTCAAGCTGTTAGCCTAGAAACTCAAGCTGCTCCTATAAGAACAGCTGGAGTTGTTATCCGAGAAGGTGTTCAAGCTCCTGTTAGTACAGTCCAAGCTACAACTTCTGCAACCAAAATAAGGGCAAGGGCATACTTATAGAATCTCCAAAGCATAAATTCTCATCTAAAGAAGCCCAGGTTGCTCATGATGCTGAATTTGCCAGACAATTAGCAGAGGAACAGGATGAACTTTTGGACCAGCAAACCCATACTCCAATTGAAGATGATGAAACCTTGGGTGATTACCTAAGAGGGTTTGTGGTCAAACAGACTGAGAAGAAAAGAAAAATGCCAACAGGGCATTCAAAGGCAGAGCACAGAAGGTAATAATCAAGTCATATAAAATTAGTTACACAAGATAATCATCATGTGTGCCTATCAATTTACTTTTTGACTATTTTAAAAAAAAAGGTACACAAGGCAACAAGAACAAAATTAAAGTCATTAAAGATAATAAGAACAGAATCCTAAATTGGGTGGATACATAAGGAGTGTCCATGTGTGTAGCTATTATATTGATGTTCTGAAAAAGAACCTGATGTGACACAAATGCAAAATTATTAACCCCTACTAATGGGACAAGGGTGTGGAAAGTATATTCTAGAAGGACCAAAAGAGGAAATATAGAAAGTGGCTAGAAAGTTAGAAATTGTTTCTTTTAAAGGGAGGAGGGTAGATCACGTTGAGGTCATGTTATTTGATATAGTGATTGTATTGGCTCATGCTTTGACATTGAGAAAGTGGATTTCTCTGGGTATCGTTATATGGGTTTCTCTTATTGTTGAGTTTCATTACCCATCATTGGTCGGCTCTGCCGTGATCTCTCATTTTTCTGTTTGCTTCGTTTGCGTTGATGGAGACCCATGTAACATCTATTCAAACTCTCCTGGAACAACACGAGGAACATCTTCAGTGAATCCAAGCTGATATGACTGTAACACCTACATTTCTCACACAAATGTCACGTCAATAAACAATCATAGGTGGCAATAACGCAAGCATCTCATAGTACACATGTCATAGATTAACGGAAAACACTGTTAATTAAAACTTTAATACATATGTCACATACATCATGTCACATGCTAAGGCAATACATACACAACTGATACACCCTGACTACGGATAGGTAATGCAACACTGATCAAGTACAAAATTGTGAAGACCTCCCCTTCCGGGTCAGTCCTCAGAGTCTAGGTCCCACATCATGCAATACGATATCAATCTTACTAAGATAGGGTAATTAATTGCGGAATTAATAATTACATGTACATTACAGATTAGGATTTAAGTTACATATTTCAAAATAAAGTTATAAAAGGGTAACATCTAATCTAGTCATAACATCATACATCACATCAAGTCTACCCAGAACCACCACATTTACTGTCTTCCAATCAGTACCAGAAAGTTTGTTGAGTAGTGGTCTAAGAAAGCTTCAAAACTTGGATCTTGAATGACCTAAGTACTAGGTATTGCAGGTGATTTTCCTTTGGTTTTTCCTGTAAAATATTAATGCAACATATGTAAGCAAAGCTTAGTGAGTTTATAGATTTTCAATATTAACATGTGTGTCAAGCGGGTCATAAGTCTTAGCGTGATATGTCTTGGCTGCCGCTACAGCCCTCATGATTGAGATATAGAATCATAGAATTGGATGATGTTCAGGCCACACTCACGCTTAAATCGTGGGGATCAGCCACATACTGGGCTAGGTACCAGTAAGTCAATATGGCGGAACATCGGAGGTCATTACCAAGTCCATAAGAACTGGTGAAATAGCCAGGTCTAGAACAATAGACCATCAAGGCTAATCAAGCTGAATAAATCTATCAAGTGTCTGATCAAATAATGAAAGCTTAAGTCATAGAAGTCATGATAGCAATAAGTCATAAAGCAATGTCTGAAGAAGTCTTAAATGCAATATGATATGATAATCAAATAGCTATCATGATTCACTGGGCAACACCCAACCATGGTGTGCACAGGTCTCAATCTAGCTGATAAATGAATGTCAATAAATCTAACATCAACAATATATCTCAAACAGAATTTATGCATGTTCAATCTGAATATCTATAACTCACTGGTCTGGGTCTTTATCAAACAGATATTAAAATCTGCCACCTGAGTTATCTCAGGATTTTATCTTTGTCAATTCTGTTCTGTCAATCAAATCTCTGACCCGCTTTTAAGTCTTTAAGTCTTTAAATCAATGTTCAGATATTAACTGAACCTGTCCAGAATCATATTATATCAATCATGTCAATATCATCATCATTATCATGGAATTTCATCATCTTTTGGTCATTACAGTCTTTAATTTTATCTGATTCTGATAACTGATAATCTTATCAATCTTTCATTATATTCTCTTGTTTCTTTAAATCCTCAAAAGCTTTTATATATATATATATATATATATATATATATATATATATATATATATATATATATATATATATATATATATATATATATATATATATAACTAAAAGCATGTGCTTAAAATCATTTATTTAATTGAAATATTAAAATATATAAAATTGGGCTTCGGATCATCAGTTTCGGATCCACCCGGATTCGGATCAGCCCGGATCCCGACCAATCCGAATTGATCCATCCGAATTAGAACATTTAAGACCGAAAATGAGATCATCCGAATTTGAGCATAAGTCCGAATTAGGATTATATTCGAAATAGGCACCGAATTTCGGATCATTAAAAACCCGAAATAGGGTTATCCGAAATTGTGAATCATCCGAATTGAACCCATCATCCGAATTCGGTTCCAACCGAATTCGGACTCAATACTTTGAATTTCCAGAAAATTGTTCTTCATGTTCTTAAGTATTTATCTATTCGAATTTTTCATAATAATTCCCAAGACTTATTTATATTAACATGCAATGTTTTATATTGTTGTAATATCATTATTTGAGTGTTTTTATATAATTTCTTTGATCAAAAACATCTTAATTTAGTCAAGATCATCCAAAAATATGAAATTTTGTCAAGAACATCTTTTCCTTCAAATTTCCGATTTCATGAATAATTTGAAAGATCTAACCCAAAATCTTTGTTTCTTTAACATCTATTACCTTAAATTCATCAGAAACTACTAAAATCTTGAACATGCAACAACAATTTCATAATTTAATTCTTGTATTTTCGGTTTTCTTATAAAAACCGAACCAAACACATAAATTTCAACATTTTTAAGAAATTGTTACCTCTAAATCTTGCTAATTGATGATGATTGTTGCTTCTTGTAACCTTCAATTGTATTGATTCTGTAACAACCCAACTTTTAGCCCAACTAAATATCTGATTTTGAGATAATAATGTAATTTTATTACATTATTTATGATGTAAGTTATTTAAGTTTGAAAATATTTATTTAAAATTATATATATGATATTAATTATTAAAGATAAGTAAATAAAAGATATATAAGTTACGAAAATACTAGTGGGTTAAGTAGCAAACGTAACTAGTTGAAGTATATAAACGGAATATAGAAACATAAAATCAGATTTCCCTCTCTCTCTAGACTCTCTCTCTTCTTTTTCTCTACAACCGGTTTCTCAAAGAAATTATCAAGAACTCAAAAATTTGTTTCATTGATTGAAGATTTGAAGTCAAGAGAAGGTTAGAAGAAACAAACAACAAGAAACTACAAAGAATTCAAGGTAAAATTCACTTAAATTCAATGTTTTTACAAATTTGGTTCGGTTTTTATGAAAAACCGAAATGTATGTTTCAAACATGAAATTTATGTGTTGCATGTGTAAATTTTAAATAGATAATCATGTGTTTAAGTTAATAAAAGACATAGAAACAAAAATCAGTGATTAAATCGATCAAATGAAAGAGAAATATGAATTTTTGTAAAAATTGTGTTCTTGGCAAAAAGTGTGTAATTTGGATGATTTTGATAAATTTATGATGTTTTTGATAAGGAAAATAGTATAAAATCAACCAAATAATGATAATACAACTTTATGTTAAGTTGCATGTTACTGAAAATGAATTTAGAAAGATTTTAGTAAAAATCCGTATGAACACAAGAAGAACACCAAGAACAAATTTCTGGAAAATATGAAGACATGGGATCCGAATTCGGATGAGACCGAATTCGGATGAAGCCCCATTTCGAATCTATACTTCGGACAAAATATTTAAATTCGGATGGTGCCTAATTCGGATTCAGCACCATTTCGGATGAAGTACCATACCGGACGGAAGGATGTCCGAACTCGGATGACCCGAGTTCGGATGGTGCCATTTCGGACAATGCTAGTTCGGATGAACCATTTCGGACCAAATTTGGATAATGCCATTTCGGATAATCTGGAACCGAATCCGGATGGTCCGAATTCGGATGGTCCTAATCCGGATGTGATTTTTATAATTCAATATATATACAACAGATTTTCTAATATAAATATGAATGATCAGATTTCAAAAATGTAACTTTATAAGACTTTGAGATTATTACTGACAAAGAATAGAAAGATTCTGATAAGATTTAAGAGATTGATGATAATATGATCAAAATATAAGATTGTGAGATCAAAGACCAACGAATGAATCTTGAGCATAAATGATGAACACTGAATATATATATTATTCAGATGATATAAGAGCTAATAAATATCAGAAATGATATTAATAACAGATTGAGCAACGAGCAAAATGGCGAGCATCTGAAAGTCTGATATAAATCAGATAGTGGTTCTATCCACTACAGATTGTGAGCAACAGAGCCAGAGCCATAAAGTGCAATTAACCAGTAACTGTGAGTTGTAGATTTCACTTTAACTACATATTATGTGAATTGAGACTTTTGTTGCATGATCCTGATTTTATTGACATTCTGATCTTGAGCTTATTGATATATATTATCATAGTATATTTACTATGATTTGTTGAGCTGAGCATTTATTCTTCCAGAATCTATTTCATTGATGAGTCATTTGATTGTTAAGCTTAACTCCATCACTATTGCTCAGTGTTGGGTTAATGTTAGGCTTATGATGTGCTGATTTACGTGATGAAAGCACAGAGGGTAGCTAGAGCTGAGCATTCCGATGATATCCATATAGAGCTTTTACTGGTAGCTAGCCCAGTACGTGGCTGATCCCCACTAATGATGCGTGTGTATGGATTTATCATCATCCGAGCATTCCTTATGAATTTGTCTAAAAGTCTCAAGAGCAACAACAGTTTTATAACTGGGAGCTGAGAAAAGTCGCGCATCAAAAGAGCATTAATTGGCCAATGTCCCTTCGAGATTGAGCTGTGCATGAGTCTAGTGCAGTGCATAAGCAATAGAGCTAAGCCGTGCATGAGCCGAGTGCAGTGCATGTGCTTCCGCGTTCATAATTGCATGTTAAATGTGAAATTCTACATTCTCACTAAGCAAATAAGCTTACCCTGTTGTTGCATTCTTTTTCAGGTAAAGACAAAGGATTGGCTGGACCTAGTTCATAGGTCAGGACTTTGAAAGAGCTTGAAGTGCATTAGAACCTGTTCCAATACCTTGGTACTTGATTGAAGATTTAGCTTTGGGGATTGGGCTAGTTTACATTTGTGCTTTGATGAAATAGTCTAGAAGTTTGTACCTTATACTTAGTCTTTTGTCTCTGTTTGTAATTAACTTTATTTCCGCAATTGTTAATTTTATCTTAGTTTCCTGATTGATATTGCATTGCGACTGGGCCTTGACTTGAGACCTTTGAGAAATCAGAGGGTCTCACAGGATGGTATCAGAGCTATAGTTTGAGTGAATCATTGTATTACATGTAATACATGATCTCAAACTTGTGCAATGCTATAATATCAATCATGATAGGATGGCTTGAACTAAGATAGGTTTCAGAGACTAGTAGGACGGGTCATGAAAGGGTACAATGTGCTAGGCTAATGATCTAAATGTTTAGTAATTTGAATTTCAGAGCTATGTCAGGAGAAGGTGGACCATCAGGTAGCATGACCCCAGAGCAAGTCCTGGAAATGATGCAACAACTAATTACCCAGAATAATGAGCAACAAAACAAGTTTATGCTAGAGCAAATTGAATCAATAAAGAAAACTGAAAAGAGAAATAAACATAAAAAGAAGCAAACTGAACAGTCAAGCGAATCAGATTCAGATAATGAGCATGTCAATAAACGAGCTGTGCAGCCAAAAGGCTGTAGATTTAAAGACTTCAAAGCGAGTGGTGCTATGATGTTTGAAGGCACAGTAGATCCAATAAAAGCGTTAGATTGGGTAAGTCATACTGAAGAGATCTTCAGTATCTCAGAATGTCTGGACAGCAATAGAGTTAAGTTTGCTACTGCATAATTCGTTGGAGCTGCTAGAGCCTGGTGGAAAACACAAAGAAGCATCTATGGTGAGGAAACAATTACGACATTGGATTGGGAGCAGTTCTTAGAGATGTTCAACGCCAAATACTGTCCAACGGATAAACAAGACGAACTCGAGATGCAGTTGATGCAATTGAAACAAGGAACTAAGACCGTTGATGAATACGAGCATGAGTTCTCGAGACTTTGCGGCTACTCGTCATATCAAGTAGCAACAGAAGAGCGTAAGATAAACCGATTCAGACTGGGTCTAAATCCAGCATATAGAAGACAAATGAGTAGCATAAAATTCAAAACGTATCTCAGTATTGTGGAAGCAGCAAGGATGGTGGAGCGAGAATTCACAGATTCGAGTTATGAACCAGTTATGATGGCTATAAGTCCTACAAGTCCATCTCCACCTAAGAAACAGAAGTCCAGTAGATTCTTCGGTTCATCAAAGTCCAGTCAGCAGCAGTCACAAGCGTCCTCTACACCTCAGAAGACTAGAGTTTATTCCATACAGTCAGGAGCGCGATCGTGTAAACGCTGTAACAAATTTCATAGCGGACGCTGCAACCCTAGAGATGTGACCTGCTACACTTGTAACCGGATTGGACATGGAAGCGATGAGTGCCCAGAAAGAAACGACGTATGCTACAACTGTGGTGAGCGTGGACATTATGCCAAACATTGCCCAAATGCACGTGTGCTTACTAATCCGGAACAACCAGTTGGCAGAGCAATCCAACAGAATACTACAATGATACCTACAGCAAAGGCACGAGCTTTCCGTATAACTGCTGAGGATGCTGAGGAGACACCAGAGACGCCAAAAGACCTCAATGGTAACTAATAATAAATTTCTTATATGCTAAAATGATTTAAATTTGTTAACATCAGAATCCTAATTCCAAAGTTAATATTGAGTAAACTGTACAACCCTGTCATCGATAGTGAATAATGCGGATGACATACGGGTTGTATCAGTTGAAGCTACTATACAAATATGTTTCCAATTAGAAGTTATACCTATAGACAATATAGGTATTGTAATCTGAATCATGTATGATTCGAAACCCGAAAGAAATCTAAATATAATCCTAAACACAAGCTACTTCTTAAATCCTTTTAATCTGAAAGATTACAGCGTGTCTTATAATGAGACAGAGGTAGAAGTTGCTAATTAAATAAAACCTATTAAGAAGAGAATTATTGAAACAAGTGATTAAGCACTCAATGACAACTTGAGTGAGAATCAAAGAAGTCAGAGGCACAAAGCGAGAGTAATAAAGAAATAGATTGAGATTTTTGTAAAGCCAAGCGATTGGTCATGAGTGGCCAAGGAAATGCCCATATATGCCAAAATAAATGTAAGAATGGATTCTCACTATGTTGACGCGAGACTAGTGAGATATCTAATATGGAATTCCTATTCCATCTAAATGCAAATAAAATGAAAAGCTTCTGTTAAAAGAATAAAGTAATTTTGAATTCAGAGATTCATCAATGAGAAGTCAAAATAAAAGTCTACACATATAATTAAACAGAACCAAAGGCTATTGCTTTGTCAAAGCCTCTTGATCGAATTGCACAGTAAACTATTAGAGGAAGGCGATGATGATAAAATAGAAGATGATGTAAATGGTCGTGAAGATGATTTTGGAACTCTGATAACTCGAGATTTGACTTCAATAACAGAATCAGCCGTTATGTCTAACGAATCACACCGAGAAAACCTAAGTCAATTGTCGATTTCTATCAAATTGTTTCTTTAGAATTCGATTCTGTTTAGCATTTGTTTTCTAATCGCTCGAATATTTGAAAGCATATAATCTCTTCAAGTTCATTGACCATATTTTGAATTGCTTGAAATATCCATCAACTGTCGAAATCGTTGCGAAGAAGATGTGATCGATTATAACTTCTGTTTTGTTCGACAAGCTCTAAATACAACATTTCAAACAATTTTGCCTCAATCTCATTCTCGGCTTCTAAACACTCGATCATCATGGAGGATTCTGCTTCTCGAGAGGCTACTTACATAAAAGATTTAGCGGATATGGCAGCGCAATTTGAGACCAAAGTAGTTGAGGTGGAGTAGTTAAACGAAGAGTTGATTCCGGATATTGCGCCGGAAGATTGATTCCATTTGTTGTCAGAACAAAGAAAATCATAAGTCTGCATAGCAAGTCAGCACAAGTCAGAATGTCTAAAATGATCAAACAGCGAAACATGGAATCAAATATGAACTCTGAAAAGAGAAATTTAAGTTTTGTACTTGAGAATCTCAAAGAAACATAAGATGTGAAATACAGATGGTGCTCATTCAGTGGAAACACCACAAAGGTTCGTATCAGTCTTGGGAATCAGGATATCATAAAAACTATCTGCTCAAGTCTGTTCGAACATATCTAACTTCGGGGACGAAGTTTGTGCGTGGTGGAGCCCATTCTGTAACAACCCAACTTTTAGCCCAACTAAATATCTGATTTTGAGATAATAATGTAATTTTATTACATTATTTATGATGTAAGTTATTTAAGTTTGAAAATATTTATTTAAAATTATATATATGATATTAATTATTAAAGATAAGTAAATAAAAGATATATAAGTTACGAAAATACTAGTGGGTTAAGTAGCAAACGTAACTAGTTGAAGTATATAAACGGAATATAGAAACATAAAATCAGATTTCCCTCTCTCTCTAGACTCTCTCTCTTCTTTTTCTCTACAACCGGTTTCTCAAAGAAATTATCAAGAACTCAAAAATTTGTTTCATTGATTGAAGATTTGAAGTCAAGAGAAGGTTAGAAGAAACAAACAACAAGAAACTACAAAGAATTCAAGGTAAAATTCACTTAAATTCAATGTTTTTACAAATTTGGTTCGGTTTTTATGAAAAACCGAAATGTATGTTTCAAACATGAAATTTATGTGTTGCATGTGTAAATTTTAAATAGATAATCATGTGTTTAAGTTAATAAAATACATAGAAACAAAAATCAGTGATTAAATCGATCAAATGAAAGAGAAATATGAATTTTTGTAAAAATTGTGTTCTTGGCAAAAAGTGTGTAATTTGGATGATTTTGATAAATTTATGATGTTTTTGATAAGGAAAATAGTATAAAATCAACCAAATAATGATAATACAACTTTATGTTAAGTTGCATGTTACTGAAAATGAATTTAGAAAGATTTTAGTAAAAATCCGTATGAACACAAGAAGAACACCAAGAACAAATTTCTGGAAAATATGAAGACATGGTATCCGAATTCGGATGAGACCGAATTCGGATGAAGCCCCATTTCGAATCTATACTTCGGACAAAATATTTAAATTCGGATGTTGCCTAATTCGGATTCAGCACCATTTCGGATGAAGTACCATACCGGACGGAAGGATGTCCGAACTCGGATGACCCGAGTTCGGATGGTGCCATTTCGGACGATGCTAGTTCGGATGAACCATTTCGGACCAAATTTGGATAATGCCATTTCGGATAATCTGGAACCGAATCCGGATGATCCGAATTCGGATGGTCCGAATTCGGATGGTCCTAATCCGGATGTGATTTTTATAATTCAATATATATACAACAGATTTTCTAATATAAATATGAATGATCAGATTTCAGAAATGTAACTTTATAAGACTTTGAGATTATTACTGACAAAGAATAGAAAGATTCTGATAAGATTTAAGAGATTGATGATAATATGATCAAAATATAAGATTGTGAGATCAAAGACCAACGAATGAATCTTGAGCATAAATGATGAACACTGAATATATATATTATTCAGATGATATAAGAGCTAATAAATATCAGAAATGATATTAATAACAGATTGAGCAACGAGCAAAATGGCGAGCATCTGAAAGTCTGATATAAATCAGATAGTGGTTCTATCCACTACAGATTGTGAGCAACAGAGCCAGAGCCATAAAGTGCAATTAACCAGTAACTGTGAGTTGTAGATTTCACTTTAACTACATATTATGTGAATTGAGACTTTTGTTGCATGATCCTGATTTTATTGACATTCTGATCTTGAGCTTATTGATATATATTATCATAGTATATTTACTATGATTTGTTGAGCTGAGCATTTATTCTTCCAGAATCTATTTCATTGATGAGTCATTTGATTGTTAAGCTTAACTCCATCACTATTGCTCAGTGTTGGGTTAAAGTTAGGCTTATGATGTGCTGATTTACGTGATGAAAGCACAGAGGGTAGCTAGAGCTGAGCATTCCGATGATATCCATATAGAGCTTTTACTGGTAGCTAGCCCAGTACGTGGCTGATCCCCACTATATGATGCGTGTGTATGGATTTATCATCATCCGAGCATTCCTTATGAATTTGTCTAAAAGTCTCAAGAGCAACAACAGTTTTATAACTGGGAGCTGAGAAAAGTCGCGCATCAAAAGAGCATTAATTGGCCAATGTCCCTTCGAGATTGAGCTGTGCATGAGTCTAGTGCAGTGCATAAGCAATAGAGCTAAGCCGTGCATGAGCCGAGTGCAGTGCATGTGCTTCCGCGTTCATAATTGCATGTTAAATGTGAAATTCTACATTCTCACTAAGCAAATAAGCTTACCCTGTTGTTGCATTCTTTTTCAGGTAAAGACAAAGGATTGGCTGGACCTAGTTCATAGGTCAGGACTTTGAAAGAGCTTGAAGTGCATTAGAACCTGTTCCAATACCTTGGTACTTGATTGAAGATTTAGCTTTGGGGATTGGGCTAGTTTACATTTGTGCTTTGATGAAATAGTCTAGAAGTTTGTACCTTATACTTAGTCTTTTGTCTCTGTTTGTAATTAACTTTATTTCCGCAATTGTTAATTTTATCTTAGTTTCCTGATTGATATTGCATTGCGACTGGGCCTTGACTTGAGACCTTTGAGAAATCAGAGGGTCTCACAGATTCTCCAATTACTTGCAATTTATGATGAATTTCTTGTGGATTTGTTGAAATGGTCGTATGCTTAGAGAGAGAGTAGAGAGAGAGAGAGTAATTTTGTATTAAATGATCATAAATGATCATTATCTTAGTTTTTATATATATCAAATTTTGTTATTTAAATTTTTAACCCACTAAACTTTTGTATTTTACATATCTTATAATTTAATCATCTTTAATAATTAATATCATATATAAAATTTAATTTCATTATTTCATTCATAACTACCTTACAAGATAATTAATGTAAATAAATTACATTACTTGATCAAAATACTGATATTAAGACTGGACCAAATGTTAGGTTGTTACAAAAATACAAATAACAGTTTCCGAAGACAAATATCAAAAGTTCACAGGCACCACGAACTCTGAACTACTTCGGCGACTGCTGCTGTGACTGTGATCCCACGGTATGACTGCCTGAGACACAGAAGACTCGAAAACATAAGCTGGGAAGCTCGTGAGTACGCGAGGGTCAGACTCTGATAGAAAGCACATAGCATACACAACACATATAGCTCAATATACATAACACAAGCTCGGTGCACACACATATCTCTGCTCAAAAGGGGACGCCGTTCCCCAGCTAACAGGCCGCACACAGCAGCGGTTAGCTACTCAATAGGCACAGGAGCGACCTGGCGATAGACACTGCTGTATATATACAGTCTCATACTTCATGACTGGTTAGGGACAGTTAGCCAGCGCGGCCACATGTCGTGGACACCTGTAACTCAAACACGTATAGCACGTATAGGGTAGATAGAATCATACCTGCGCTGTATCTCTGTCTCGTATACACACATCACAACACACAATGGACTCATAAAAGTATACGTGTGTTTTGGAAAGAACTCGAGTACTCACCGATTACCCGAATTCGACTGAAACCCGAACTTTATTACTGCTCGACACGCGATCGGGTAGAACCTGAAAACACCACGGATCTTACATGTCAATGCAAATCTCCACATTCAAACAACTCAATTCGAACACAATTATCGCAATTGAACCAAACCCGAAACACATTCCCAAACGAATAATCGACTCCCGAAATCCGTTCACGAGACTCCCACCGAGACCCACAATCTCAAATAATTTCATTCGATATTATCTCAAAGGACCCCGAATCAATAACAACCCCAAATCCCTTTATAAGACCCAAGCTACGACTTCCCCAGCAGGCCGCAGCTCGCGCCGCTAGGCCCCTGAGGGTCGCGTCACGACCAAGCGGTGCCCAGCACTCTGACTTGCGATTTCCATGGCTGCATCCAGGGGCCCAAAGGCTCCCGCACCCGATTTTCAGCAACAAAATACACCAAATTCACATATAACAAACCCTTTGAACTTCAGAATCAAAACCCTACATATAACACATACATATCTCAATTTAAGCTACCCAAAATCAAACTCTTACCTCTTGAACCCCAAGAACACAAGATGATGAAAGGAGATGACCAACTTCCAGCAGCCAATTCAATCTTTGTAAAGATCCTTTGCAGCTCCAGAAACACACACGCACACACTCACTTGATTCTGAATTTGGAAAGAGGAAAGTGAAAAGAAGATAAGGCTATAACACAACCCGATTTCACTTTTTCACAATTAATGTCATTTGGACCCAATTAAATCCATGATCTCAATGATATTGATAATCCACTAATTATTAACCCGGAGACACGTATCACTCGGTCTCGACACGTTTAATCCATGAAACAGGATTCAATTGGAACAACGCAATAATATTAATATAATGAGCCAATAAATTAAATATACGAACCAGGCTCAACGACTAAAACAGATGCGAATATCGGCTCCTCATATCGGCCTCGGTCTCCCAGGTAGCACTAGTACCCTTATGATGCCTCCACTGAACGAGCACTAGCGCGATCTCTTTATTTCTCAATCTCTTTATCTTATGGTCAGTAATCGCCTCGGGCTGCTGGACATATCGCAGGTGATCGTCGACGGTGATCTCAGATAGCGGCACATACTGATCGTCTTTGGCCAGACACTTCCTCAGATGACTCACATGAAACGTGTCATGAACTCCGGCCAACTCAAGAGGCAGTCTCAGTCTCTATGCCTGATCTCGGACTCTGGCAATAATCTCGAACGGACTGATGTACCGCAGACTCAGCTTACCTCTGTGTCTGAATCTGATAACTCCCTTCCACGGTGATACATTCAACATAACACGGTCCCCGACGCTGAACTCGAGCTCAGTCATACGACGATCGGCATAACTCTTCTGCCGGCTCTGCGCTACTCTCATATGCTCACGAATGACCGCCACCTTGTCGCTCGTCTCCTGTAGCAACTCAGGCCCACTGATAGGTCGCTCGCCGATCTCGCCCCAACACACAAGGCTTAGGCACTTACGTCCGTATAGTGCCTCGAATGGAGCCATCTTGATGGAGGTATGGTAGCTGTTGTAGTACGTAAACTCGACCAACGGCAAGTGAACGTCCCAACTACCACTGAAATCTATCGCGCACGCTCGGAGCATATCCTCAAGAGTCTGATTCGTCCGCTCTGTCTGCCCCTATGTCTGAGGTCTATACGATGTACTCAACTAGACTCTAGTCTCGAACTCGCGTTGGAAGCTCTACCAGAACCTCGAGGTAAACCGCGTATCTCTGTCAGACGTGATTGACATCGGAACGCCGTGCCTCGAAACCACCTCATTAATGTACAACCGAGCCAACTCTTCGTCCAGCGATCCACAATCACCCAGATCATATCATTTCCTCGAACCGTGCATGGAAGTCTAACGATAAAGTCCATCGTGATATGATAGCACTTCCACTCGGGGTTCTCCAGAGGCTGCAGATGCCCGTGAGGCTTCTGATGCTCGACCTTAATGCGCAGACAAGTCATGCACTCCTCAACATATCGGCCAACATCTCTCTTCATCCCAGGCCACCAGTAGAACTCACGCAGATCTCTGTACATCTTGGTGCTCCCAGGATGGATAGATAGTCTCGACCGGTGTGACTCATCTAATATCAACTACTGAAGATTACCGACCCTCGGAACCCAAACTCGGTCATGGAACACATACAAACCTCTATTATCTCTGCTCAACATATCAAACTGACCGGTGAGCCGCTCTCTCTTCACATTCTCTGCTCGAAGACCCTCTAACTGGGTCAGTCTCAAACTCTCCACAAGAGTCGAGGTGACCTCGAGTCTTGCTGCTCGGGAAACCACTGTCTGGCCGCACGCCTTGCGGCTCAATGCATCGGCCACCACATTGGCCCTACCCAGATGGTACTGAATCTCGCAATCATAATCCTTCAGGAGCTCTAGGCTGCGCCGCTGTCTCATATTCAGCTCTTTCTGACTAAACAGATACTGAAGACTCTTATGATCTGTATACACCACAAATCGTGAACCATACAGATAATGACGCCATATCTTCAATGCAAACACTATCGCATCTAACTCGAGATCGTGCACGGTATGGTTCTCCTCATAGGTCTTCAGCTGTCGCGACGCATACGCGATCACCTTGTCGCGCTGCATCAGAACACAACCTAAACAGGTACCTGACGCATCACAGTAGACCACGAAATCCTCGGTACCCTCGGGCAATGCTAATACCGGAGCATGACATAATCAGGACTTCAACTCTCTGAATGCCGACTCCTGCTCATCGGACCACACAAAAGGAACGGACTGCCGTGTCAATCTCGTCAACGGCATGGCAATCCTCGAGAAGTCCTGAATGAAGCGGCGATAGTACCCGGCTAGTCCAAAAAAGCTGCGGATCTCAGGCACAGTCTTCGGCGGCTCCCAACTCATGACGGCCTCTATCTTCGCCAGATCCACTGAAATACCCTCGGCGCTCACAACATGCCCCAGAAACTGGACCTCTTGCAACCAGAACTCGCACTTGCAGAACTTCGCATACAGTCTCTCCTTTCGCAGCACAGTTAAAACCTCTCTCAAGTGCTGCTCGTGGTCATCGGCACTCCTCGAATAGATCAGGGTGTCGTCGATAAAGACAATCACGAACCGATCCAACATAGATCTACACACCCGGAACCGAGTTCGGATGAACAGTGAGTTCGGACGGGAATCAAGTTCGGATGAACAGTGGTTCGGATGGACCAAGACTAGGCTGATGAATGGAGGATGAACCGAATTCGGATGGTCCGAATTTGGGTGAACAGTGTTTAGTTCGGATGGGTCCTATGGATGAATGAACCGAATTCGGATGGTCCGGATTCGGGGAACAGTGACCAATACGGATGAACACTTAGGAAAATATTCAGGAGGGAACACCGTATATGGATGGTCCGGATTCGGTTGGTCCGAAATGAAAAATGTTCTGAAATGAAAATTCAAATTAAAGCACAAGTCAAACTAAGTGAAATTAAATTGCCTTATCTGGACTTCGGATGGTCCGAAGTTCGGATGGGACCGAAATGGGGTCCTAATTGGGCAAGATGTGGTCCGAATTACACTTAAATTGGTCCGAAATGGACCGAAGTGAGGTCTGAATTAGTCCGAAATAGGGTCCTAGATGGTCCGAAATACGGTCTAAATTGCTACAGTATCGGTCCGAAATACAACAGATATTCAATATTTCAGTAACATTTCAGACTTCAAAATGAGCAGATTTTTGGCCTAAAATTGTTTCTAAATGATTGGAAAAATATATTAAACACTTTTTGGCTTTTAAAATGTACCAAAACACTTAAAAATCCTTAAAAACGGACCAAAAATGCAAGAAAACCCATATTTTTCTAAAGTTCAAAACAGCCGATTATAGGATGAATTTGATGTTAAGATTGAACCTAATAAACTCTAAATCAGTAGGAAATGATAATGTGATGATTATATGACAATAACAACACATAAACAGCAGAAAATCGAGGAAAATGAAGATCAAGCCATGATGGTTATAAGTTATGTATTTCTAAAGCGTCCCATTTAGAGGTCGTTCATTATGATTGTAATTTTGTTTCTGTGATGTCACGACTCGTTACCCAGCGCGGTATCGGGTGTGACAAAAACTCCTTTTCAAAAGCAAAAATTATTCAGATTTGTTTGAAACATAACTTTGATTAGTATGATTTTTCTTTGAAAGTGTCTTTTCAAGATCTTTAACTTTCTTGTATAAATTAGATCGTTCAGACAAAAGATATTTTAGTTGAGTTGTATTCTGAAAATTCTCTTGTTTAGAATTTTCAAGTTCCTGTGATAATTCAAATATTTCACATTGAAGTTCTTCTTTTTCAGAAATCAAAACTTTTATTTCACATTCACCAGACTTTAATTTCCTTAAAAGTTCAACATTTTCTTCAGTCAACACTTTAACTTGATTATCAGCACAAGATAACTATTCTTTAAGTTTAAGAACTAGTGCCTGATCCAGCTTCTATCTCTCTTGATAAACATCAACTGTACCTTTGAGTTCTCGAATATGTATATCTTTGGTTTTCCTGTTATCTTGAAACATCTTGATGATGATATCTGCACCAAAAAAATCAAATCAAGTGAAATTAGATCAAAAATTAAGTCAACAAAAGTCAACTAAGGTCAACACAAGTCAACAACGCCAAATATAGCCCAATGAAAGATCAAATATTGTGTATGGATAGAAATCCAAAGTTGAAGCTCTGAAAGATGTATCTGAGGTTAATGACTTGGTGAAAATTAGCTCCGAAGTGACTTTTGGACGTTGATTTATCATCTTCTTTACAAAAAAAATGATTATACTTTCTTTCTGGAGTTGAAATAGGCCTCGAAAATTGGCAGAACCAGCTTTTCCAGTTCATGAAACTGTAGATATCAATTCAAGCTTTGTTTTGACATATGGTAGTGTTAGGCACAAAAAGGCCTCAGTCAAACCTATTCTACATCTGAGGGGGAGATTGATAATCAAACCAGTTGATGCATTTGAAGGTTGAATTTAAGGCCTGTTATATGCCTTATTGAAGCCTGAAAATGATTTGCAATATTAGTCATAAGCTGTTCTATGTGTTGCATATGTTGCAACTAAGACAGTTTGTCCAAGCTGCTATGTCTACTGAACAGGCTGGACATAAACTGTCTACGCTGCTCTACACTGGTGAGCAGCTTGGGCACTTTTAAAGTGTTCTGTTCTTTGTGAACAGAACCTGTTCTTTGTGAACAGGCTAAACACTTTATGGAATATGTTTCCAAGTCATCATGTATTGTTTTTGACTACAAGATCAGTTTACAAAGTCGAAGACAAAGTGGAAAACAGAACTGCTCAGCCTGCCCAAGCTGTTCTGTAACATGAAGACAAAAGGTTATTTGAAAAAGGTGACAGACCTTTTTCTTATATCAAAATAGGCCTTTACAAGGAAGAAAGACGCAAAGTTGACATTCCTAAATTAGTTAAAGGCAATGCAACAGTAGACAAAGTAAAAAGACAAAAGTTCTGCACATGTGAAGACAAGTCTGCTTTTCAGAAAAGTGCAGAAAAGGTTATGTTGTCTTTTCAACAAGACTTCTCCTTTTTCATTGCGTCCAATGAAGATGTTTCTCTTAGATCCTCTGAGTGAGTATAAAAGGAAGCTTCTAAGGACAGAAAGATTGGTGAAGAAAGCTAAGTGCTGAAACCAAGAGTGAACATGCAAGTGCGATTTTCATGCATGCAAGCCTTCTGTGTAAATCAGTATCTGTGTGTCTAAGCTGTTTTACATAAGCTGTTCCCTTAAGTCTTGTAAACACAGTGAGTGCTTCTTAGTGAGTGTATTCATTGTATACTAGTTTGAGTTTGTCTTAGACTAGTGAACATACTGTTGTATCTGTCATCTCAGCTTGAACTATTTCGCATTCAAGCTTGTTTGTAATTAACAAATTGTTGATAATACATACAAACATTGAGAAAATAGTGTGTAGTTTTTAAATTGCTGTATTCACCCCCCCCCCCCATCTACAGGCTTTAATGCTATATACTTTGGGAAACCTCTCGGGAACACAACTGTACAGAGCAGTTAGAGTGTTGGCATTCTAAGATCTCTCATCTCCCAAGTTTCCATGGACAACAGTGCCTGCAAATTCTTCTTACTATACGATGGCTCTATGGTGCAAACCTCCAAAATTTAATCATCAAAACTTCTCTGGTTGGAATGTGCAGAATGATGCTCTATTTAGAGAAATCTGGGTGTCAACACCAGAGATAGTATGAGGGTCCCATGTGCCAACCTTTTTACTACAATAACTCCAGCGGTTGAAGGAGCTGCTCCTGAAATCAGGACCTTTGAGAAAGCTAAAGCTCAATGGTCTGATGAAGACAAGAGACTGGTGGCTCTGGATGCAAAGGCCAGGAACAACCTGGTCATTTCTCTTCCTGATGATGTGTTCAAACAGGTTGAGAAAATGAAGACAGCAAAAGAGATGTGGGATACTTTGTGTACAGTCTATGATGGACCCACAATCACACTGGACAACAGGATTAACAATCTTGTTAGACAGTATGAACTCTTCTTTGCTAAACCAAAGGAGACTCTCACTGAAACCTACACCAGGTTTACTGCCCTGGTGAATGATCTCAAGGCTGTTGGGATCACTAAGGATAGTCTTACCCTGGTAAATAAATTTCTGGACATTCTACCTGAAGAGTGGAACTACTTCTCAACAATTCTAAGGAACTCAGGTACTATCAGAAGTATGGATCTGGTCAATCTGTATGGATCCTTACTGAATGATGAACAGTCAAGGCAACAAAGGAGAAATGCCTTGGAAATGTCCAAAAGAGGTGCAGCCTTTGTGGATAATGTGAGACCGCCTGAAATCAGTGAGTGATGTGTTCACTCAACTCTGCTCAACAGGTGATGACAGTGAGGAGGGTCGTTGAAGAGATAAGAGTAAGAGCTACTGCAGATTCATTCTGTTGAAAAGAATGATGAGAAAATGATTAGCTAATGCTGTCAAACGGTTTCAACGAAGAAAAGGTTTGGAAAGATAAACATGCTGCAAAGGAAGTTCAGCTTCATCTGGCAAACAAATGAAGTGCATTGATATACATCCAAGGCTGAGTAGTGTTCAAATGTGGCAAAATCTGGTTCTATATAGTCTGACGTTAACTTGTGTCAAAACGCTCGTTGGTCAGTCATCCAAAATCCATAAAAACGACAAACACGGTTTGATGTGTTATTAGGGTTACGTACCTCATGGCCATGGCTTTAGAGCTGAGGCATAAGTTGGAAACTCAGTGGGTTCCAAACGCCAACAGGGACTTATGGCAGAGACTTGTGCTTGGGAGGAGATTGATTCATCATCTGATTGAACGAAGACAATCTGTATCTGATGGCTCACACACTGATGTCCTCTGATCAACAAGGCAGTTTCACAACGGATATGGCTGAAGCTTGAAGCTTTTCAGCCGTCCTTAGAGAACTGGAATCCCCACCACTGATGTATTTGTATAAGGTACAAAATTTTATGGCTTCAGTTCTGAAGAAAAAGTTAAAATGTTTGAATATATTCTTGTTGATCTAAAAGTGCTGATTGAGGAAGCATGAGCTTTATATCTGAATCTCAAGCTTAAACAACTGATCTTAACACTAAAATCTAGACACTGGACAGTTTCCACAGTGGCAAAACTGCGCTTGATGAATTAAAACACATCAACTCTATTTTACGAAGAAAGGAAAAGAGAGAGAGACACAGATATAAAAGCATGCTAAGCTTCAAAAGATAGTTGACTTTGGCTGCCAATCTTGCACAAAACGTCCGCCATTTTAATTAACGTCAAAGAATTCCTGCACAACCAGCCTATCTTGGAGGGGGATCTTGGACACAGCAGCTTCTATTGTTGAGTCAATAATCTGAAAGAAGGATTTATCCACTCTTGGTGAACTTCCAAACACATTATTCCAAATGTGAATGGTAAACTAATTCACCACATATGTTTGTAGGCCTCAAAACCCTGACAGCTTTGGTGAAATTTAGTTTTCAAAAGCTGATGTTGCATTTGTTCTCCATCAGTCAGCCGCTAAGTGCTTGCTGGTTCACACGCCAAAAGAAAGGAAAACATGTTCAAACGAGTGTGGATACTTACACTGTTGACAAAACAGGGTTCTGAGTCCAACAGCTGATGGTAAAAACGCGTGTTGTTGTTATCCTTTTGATGCCTAAACACTTTGAAAACAAGTTTTCAAAAAGTAAGCCAGCCTGTTTTCAACAAGTAAGCAGCCTGTTTTCAACAAGTGTGTAAGTCTCATGTTGAAAACAAAACTGCTGATTTCAAATAAGTTCCAATCATAGTGGTAACTGCGTTTTCAATAAGAATAAGCTTTTCAAAACCAGACACAGGAATATGCGATAGGCAGCATAGATCACAATTCAGTAGGGGCAAAGGCAAATGCCATTGCACAAACTGAGGATAATTGGGAATAAGTTTTCCCAACCCTGTGGAGCTCAAAAAGCCACTCCAGCTTCCCTGTCTTGACATCTGTCTTCCTAAAAAGAAAGAAAAGAAAGAGGCCCGCCAAGGTGTGGCTATCAAATACCCACTCAAGTGTGATGATCAACAAAAAGTAATAAAAACTGTGCTAAACTGCTGAAAGATGAAACGATCTTAACAAAAACTAGCTCAGAATGTGTTTTGAAATCTCTTCTTCCAAAACCCCCTAAAAGAGAAAATGTTACACATGTGGGAAGACGACAGGAAGAAGGGACACATCTGGCCAAGGATTGTCCTGGAATCTGCGGACATGAGGCCTGTTGACTTCTGTGTTCCCTCCCAGCTGTCAACGCAGTGCTGGAAATGTAACAGTCACTTTGAGGATGGTATCAAGCTTGATACCATTCAAATAGGGACTATTAGTGTGGATATTTCAAAAGTCATCAAAAATGTTGATGAAGTAGGAGACCTCATCTCTTGTGATGGAGTTCCCCTAAAAAGACTCATAATTCTCTATCACTTACAGGAAAAAAAAACAACCTCACAGTTTTGGTACTTGGACAGGGCTGATCATGGCCACATGACAGGTTGTAAAGAATTGCTGCTTGAACTCATGTCTGAAAAGGGCCAAAGTCCCTTTGGTGACACTGTCATGGATCCACTGAGGGATCTGGAACTTTTTTTAAAGCTGGTGCCAGTGTTCAAAAGAGAGCCTATGTGGTTTGGGCTAATAAAAACATCACTTTGTTAGCATAAAAGCCAAACTGTGTGATGCTGGCTACAAGGTTAACTTTGATGAAGCCACCTTGTTTACATATTGAATTCCCAAGGCAAAGTTGTGCTATGTGTGCTCAATGAAAGAAAGGTGATCTGTTTGTGGATAGCATTCTGCTGACCCCACAATTGCACACCTGTTTTCCACAAGAACAAATGCTGATCTGAACTGGCTATGGCCCAGGAAGACTTGTCACATCTGAACCTTCAAAAACATCACAAATCTGTAAGAAAGAGTGGTGACAGGTTCGCCTTCTATGACTCTTTGTAAGGATGATTATGCACAGCTTGTGGAAAGGCAAGCAGAGAAAAACATCTTTTAAACCAAACATAATTTCATGATACTCCACTCTTCTTAATCCACCTAGACTTGTTTGGACCTGTTAACTGTCCAAGTCTAGGAGGAAGAAGAAAGAAGTACACTTCGTAATGGTTGATGAGTTCTCCAGTACACATGGAGTGATGATTTTTCTAAAGAGCCAAAGGAGAGGCTGCTAGAGAACTTATTGGATTGTCAAAAAGAGGAAATGCGAATCTGCCCGCGTTTAAAGCGCATAGAAGTGATTCAGGTACTGAGTTCAGAAACAGTACTCTTGAAGATTCTGTGACGTTGAAGATGTGACGAGGAAAGAATCACTAAAACGTTTCAGCTTTTTTTGTAAGAGCATCCTCCACCAAAATGGAGTTGCTGTGAAAGAAGAAACCGAACTCTCATTGACAGCTGCCAGAACCATGTTGTGTGCATCAGGTTACCTTCATCATTTTGGGCTGTGTGAGCTGTTAACACGCCTACTTCACCCAAAACGGAACAATCTTAGTGGTTGATTGAACAGATTTCACAAGACCCTCTGAGCTGCCTCAAAGGGAAGAGGAGGAGGAAGGAGCCACATGTCAGTTTATTTCCATGTGTTTGTATTGTCCCTGTTTCTTCTGAATCAAAGGGCCCAGTGCCAACGTTTGAACCTAAAGGCTGAATGCAGGGGTGTTTGTTGGCTACTCTGTTATTCCAAAAGCCACCGAGGTATACAACAACAAAAGAAAGGTTTGATAGATGAAATCTATCCATTGTCACTTTGAAGCGCCAAGAATGCCTCCACCAAAGCTGTTCGAACAGTTTAGGAGGAACTTAACTTTGATTATCTGATGCATTCAAACAATGAAGATGACTCAAAAGCTTCTACATACACCCAATGTGGACACCTTGTTAATCATGATCTGGGGAAATGATTTGATTGCTTAGTAATACACTTGTGTGAAATAATGTACTGAACCTTAATTACAACTGCATGTCCAGAACCTATCAATGTGATTTTCCCCGTCTCTGCTGATCTGTTCAACGTGGGCAGACCTGTTCAAAAGTGAACAGGCTCAAGACAACCGTATGTGTCTGCAACTCTTGAGAGCTTGTTCAACCGGGACCTGCTGAAACTGTTAAAACTCAGGTGAATCATATTGACAAATGATCCTAGTGGATCAGGGTGTCACCCCACTGCTCAACTTAATGGTACATCACCAAGAGGGCTACCAACACGGGGGACCGCTTAGGGACCTTTTGTCTGTCCTCTCGTTTTGTTTCCCTGCTGGAGCCAAAGAAGGTTGATGCAGCATTAAAGATGCCAATTGGATCCCGCCCTGCCAGAGAAGAGCTCACTCAGTTTTAGAGAACCAATGTATGGACGCTGGTCCCTGCTCCTAAAGGTACCCCTCTCTTGGCCCTACGTCTTCCGGACCTCTCCCCTGGCTGAGCAAGGTCCGTCCTTCGACCTCCGGCAACGGCCTGGTTGCTCCGGGCTCCCGCGACGAGTCCGGCCTTGCCTATGTGCCCCTTTGCTCCGTAGCCCGGCTCGACGACGCCTTGTTTGTTCTTAGCTCCGCTTGCTCCTCCGCGCCTTCTTTCCTGTGCCTCTCTTTCCCCCCTCTCCCCGGGCCTTGTGCGCGCCGC
>JAANYP010003302.1:6120-31028 GCA_020465985.1 Centrapalus pauciflorus | reverse complement strand
AGGCTTGATATGAACGCCTTCAGCAGCTTAGTTAGAGAACTGGAATCTCTACTATGATGTATAAGGAAAACAACCTTCCCAGGTTTGGTACTTGGATATGGCTGCTCAGGGCACATGGACAGGTTTGTGTAAGAATTGCTGAGTGAACTCAGGCCTGAAAAGGGCCAAAAGTCACTTGGTGACAATGTACCGGGATCCCACTGAGGGATATGGCAACTCTTAAAGCTGGTGCTGCAGTGTTCAAAAGAGTAGCCTATGTGGTTCGGCTAAACACTAACCTTGTTAGCATAAGCCAACTATGTGATTGCTGGCTACAAGGTTAACTTTGTGAGCACTGGGTTACATATTGGATTCCCAAGGCAAAGTTGGCATATGTGCTCAACGAAAGAAAGGTGTAGTAGTTGTATATGCATTCTGCTGACCCCACAACTGAAACCTGTTTTCTCCCAAGAACAAATGCCTGATCTTAAACTGGCTATTGCACAGGACTGTTCATCATCTACACGTCAAGAACAATCAACAAACAAATCGGTAAGAAAGAGTTGGTGTACAGGTTTCCCTCTATGACTTTTGTCGGAGATAGATTCATGCACAGCTTGTAGAGAAAGGCAAAGCAGAGAAAAACATCTTTTAAATCGCAAACATATATCTCTATTGCATACTTCCACTCTTCTATCATATGGACTTGTTTGACTGTTAATGTTCCCCAGTCTAGGAGGAAGACAGATACACTCGTGTAATGGGTTGATGAGTTTCTCCAGGGTACACAGGGTGATCTTTCTGAAGAGAAAGGAGAGCTGCTAGAGAAGATATTGGGATTTGTCAAAAAAATTATGGAAATGCATGAACTCGCCCAAGTAAAGCAGCTACAAGTGATCATGGTACTGAATTCAGGAAAAGTACTCTTGAAGACTGTCTGTGAAGAGAAAGGTATCATCTCAAAACTTTTCAGCAGAGTAAGAACTCCTCAACAAAATGGAGTTGTGAAGTAGAAAGCCGAACTCTCAATTGCAAGCTTGCCAGAAGCCATGTCGTGTGTGGGCATCGGTTTTACCTTCATCATTTTGGGCGGAAGCTGTGTAACACTGCCGGCGTTACACCAAAACAGGATTCCTTAGTGGGAAAAGGTTCAAACAAGAACTTCCCATATGAGCTGCTCAAAGCGGAGAAAGCCAAAGTCAGTTATTTCCATGGTTTTGGATTTGTCCCTGGTTTCTTCTGAATCAAAGGGACCAAGCTGTGTCGAAATTTGAACTAAAGACGGATGAAGGGTGTTTGTTGGGCTACTCTGCTAGCTCCAAAGCCTACAGGGCTAACAACAACAAAGAAGGGTGTATAATGATGCTATCTCATGTCCCACCCTTTTGAGAGTCGCAAGAAGTGCCTCCACCAAAGCTGTTCCTGATCCGTAGTTTCAGAGAACTTAACTTAGATGATCTGATGCCGTCAACAATGAAGAGGACTCAAAAGCTTCCACTACCCCAGTGTGAACCTGTTTAATCATGAGTGGACATGATGATGATTTTCATACACCCTGTGTGAAAAGTGTCTGATTTATTACAACAGCATGTCCAGACCTATCAATGCTGATTTTCCCAGTTCCCTCTGCTGATATGTAACATGGTCAGGACATGTTCAACAAGTGAAAGGCTCAAGACAACAGTGTGTCCTGAAAAAATCTTGAGAGCTGTTCACATGGACCTGCAAGATTTTAACAAACTCAGGTTAAATTATCATTGAAAATGATCCTAAGGTGATCAGGTGGCAACCCCACATGATCAAATAATTGGTGAATCAACAAAGGGATACAAACTCGGGTGGGACAGCTTAGGGAATTTTTTTTGTATGGTTCCTCTAGTTTTTTCACTGATGAGCCAAAGAGGTTGATGAAGCATTAAAATATGCCAATTGGATCACTGCCATGCAGAAGAAACTCAATCAGTTTGGAGGAACAAAGTATTGAAGCTTGTCCCTGCTCCTAAAGAGTAAAACTATAATTGGCACAAATGGGTTTTCAGGAACAGATGGATGCGGCAGGTCATGCATTAGAATAGGCAAGGACTAGTGTCTCAGGGCTACAGACAGGAGGAATGGGAATTGACTATTGATGAAACCATTTGCTCCCTGTGGCCAGGCTGAGAAGCATTCGTTTTGTATCTAGGACCTACGCTGCTCATAAGCATAAAGGTATTTCAAATGGATGTGAAGAGTGCATGTTTTGATGGGAGCTGGCAAGAAGAAGTATATGTCAAGCAGCCTCCAGGTTTTGAAAATGCACAACACCCAGGTTTGTCTATAAGTTGGACAAAGCCTCCTATGGTCTCACAATCCCCTAGAGCCTGGGTATGCCACACGCTTACTGATTCCTTATGAGCAATGGGTTACCCAGAGGTTAATGGTATACCACACTGTTCCATAAAGAAAGTGACGTCTGAATATTTAGCTTGTTCAAATCTAGTGGATGACTATATATTCTGGTTCTACTAAGAGCAGCTGATGGCAAGAATTTTTCATACTCATGTTGAAATCTAAGTATGGAAATGAGTATGAGGGAGAGAAACTAACTTTCTTTTAGGATTCCCGGTTAAACAAAACCTCAATGGAATTTTTATAAATAAAAGAACGTACACTTTAGATTTTTGAAAAAGTTTAAATTTGATCAAAGTCTCCTCTTAAAACCCCAATGGCAACCAATGTAAAATTTGGCTGCTGCTGCCAGTGGCCCAAAGCTGTTTCGTACCAGCTTCAGCGGCATTGATTGGGAGCTTGCTTTACTTAACTGCTAGCAGACCGATATTATGTTTGACACCTGTCTATGTGCTCGATTCAAGCTGATCAAAGAAAAAGGAATCTCATCTAGCTGCCTGTAAAGAATTTCTTCACGGACCTTAAAAGGGTACGCCAGTTGGGTCTTTGGTATCCCAAAGACTCAAGCCTTGAGCTAACAGGTTATTCAGATTCTGATTTTGCAGGTCTGCAGGTAGAAGAAAGAGCACAAACAGGTGGGGTGTCACCTTCTTGGTGGAAAGTTGATCAGTTGGAGTCGCAAGAAGGCAGGATACACACGTGTCCACTTCTACTGCTGAAGCTTAGTAACATTGCCTGCTGGAAGCTGCTTGTGGGCAGATTCTTTGGATTGCAGCATCTAGCTTGAAGATTATGGCTTGTGTATAGGAACAAACTCCTATTCTGTGTGATAACACAAGTTGCCATAGCCATCTCCAACAATCAGTATTTCATTCAAGAAACCACGCATATTGAAGTCAGATATCACTTCATCAGAGGATCACATTCAGGACAGGTAATGTGGAGGCGGTACGTTTTATTTCCCCAAAATGCACAGCTTGCAGGACATTTCCCAAACCCTGGATGAAACCAGGTTTAATTTACCTTGTCAGCAAGCTGGACATGTTTTTAAACAAGCGTGACTACGTGTTTCTTCAAAGGTCTCGGAATTTGTGTGTTTCACACTGCTCAAGTTTCTTGAACAGCTAAGGCAGAACAGGTTATACTGTTCTGTATTAGTCATTTGTCTGACAAAACTTGACAGCTTGAGCATAACAAGGCTGAACAAAATCAGTTTATTCGTCCAGCCTGCTCTGTGGTCCATCTTCAACCTGTTCACTTCCCTTTCAACTGTCTTACACGACTTTCTCTTGTTGTAACCGTTCAACTATTGGAACAAACCTGTTCTTGCCCAAAAGAGAACAGGCTGAAGGCACAGTTTGAAGGGAGAAACGCTTGAAGAACTGAGAACCTTGTGTTGACCCGATCATCACAGGTTGACCACAGGTTACCAAAGTTTAATTACCTTTCTTCATAATTAAGTTACTTAATTTATGTTTATTTAACTTAATTACCTGCGGCTAATGTGGGTTACGTGTGATTAGTGAATTAAAAGGTCAAGTGCGTCTGACAAAGTTTCTGACATGACAACCGTTCCGTTTTCGTTAACTAACATTTCAAATCGAACCGCCCCAAACCTTCTCTCTCCTTTACACACTCACTTCAAATCCTATAAATACCAACCACTGATTCATCTCGGCTTCCTCCTCATTTCCAGAAATCCTCAAGAAACCCTAAAATCGACTAAGTGTCTCCGCTTCTCCAAAACTCAAAAAAAAATTCCCAAATGGCTCACAGACCTTAATCCCTTTCTCCCAGTGTTTTTTTTTCGTTGGTGAGGATGTTGTTCAACACTCATCCATCCCCACAATGCCTGACCATTAAGCCCACAACTACATTGCCAACCTCACAATCCCCAAAAAACTCTGTGGGGAAGGGCTATGACCAAATGGTGGAGTTTCTGAAGTTCATCCGTTGAACTACTTCCATTGACTGCATCTCCTGGTGTCCTGTACCATGAGATGGGGTGTATGGAGTTCTGGTATACCTTGTGCCTATATATCCCAGAAACCAAAGTCATCAAGGGCACCATTCTCAATAGGACTCAGGACCATTGAGCTCAAACACTCATCCGCTCAGGGAAGTTCTTCGACTCCCTGTGGTTGACCCCAATATGATCGACCACAGCCTGAAGATGAACAGAATGAAGAATATGCTCCACTTTTGTGGTTGTGCAGAACCAAAAATTTGAGCAACACTGTTCAGGAAGGGACCTCTCTCCTACCTACAGCTTCTTATTCGCCTCTGTGGTTATGTGATTCAGCAGCCAAAGTTGGTTCTTTTACCCAACTGCTCCGTGATGACGTGATGAAATCCCTTGTGTATTCTGCGCTTGTGAGGACCTACCATGGATCTGGCCAAATGGATTTTTGAATTTGAGGAACCTGGTTGCAGCAAGAGTCTCAGCCATATCTTGTTTGAAGCTGCTTGTTGATGGGACATCAGTGTTGGCCATCAGACATTGATTATCTTCTTCATCAGATGATGAATCAGATTCCTCCCAGTCACATGTCTCTGCCATAAGTCCCTTTTGGCGATTGGAAGACACTGAGTTTTCCAATTTCCTAAGCTTAGCCATGGCCATAAGGTACTTAACCCTATAGCCATCATCCTTGTTAGTCTTGTTGGGTTTGGATGACTGACCAACAGCTTTTGACACACAGTCAGCAGCTATGTGACCAGTTTTGCCACACTTGAAGCACTCAGCTTTGGATTTGTCAAACGCCTTCTTTTTGCCAGCACTTGAACCTCCTTGCAGCATGTTTCTTCCAAACCTTTTCTTGTTGAACCTTTTGACAAGCATGGCTATCATTTGC
This sequence comes from Centrapalus pauciflorus, assembly GCA_020465985.1. Taxonomy (NCBI): domain Eukaryota; kingdom Viridiplantae; phylum Streptophyta; class Magnoliopsida; order Asterales; family Asteraceae; genus Centrapalus; species Centrapalus pauciflorus. The sequence goes on along the minus strand of JAANYP010003302.1, from coordinate 25,806 downwards.
TCATCATCTTTTTCAGCAAGATCTGCAGCATCTTCTTCGTCTGACACCTCCTCCTTTTCATCACCTGTTGATCAGGTGAATGAACACAATCATTCACACTGATTTACAGGCTGTCTCACATTAGCCACAGTGGCTGCACCTCTTTTGGACATTTCCAAGGCATTTCTCTTTTGTTGCCTTGACTGTTCATCATTCAGTAAGGATCCATACAGATTGACCAGATCCATGCTTCTGATAGTACCTGAGTTCCTTAGGATTGTTGAAAAGTAGTTCCACTCTTCAGGTAAAATGTCCAGAAATTTATTCACCAGGGTAAGACTGTCCTTGGTGATCCCAACAGCTTTGAGATCATTCACTAGAGCAGTAAACCTGGTGTAGGTTTCAGTGAGAGTCTCCTTTGGTTTAGCAAAGAAGAGTTCATACTGTCTAACAAGATTGTTGATCCTGTTGTCCAGTGTGATTGTGGTCCATTAAGTAGACGGTAAACACAAAGTATCCCACATCTCCTTTGCTGTCTTCATTTTCTCAACCTGCTTGACACATCATCCAAGGGAGAGAAATGACCAGGTTGTTTCTGGCCTTGCATCCAGAGCCACCAATCTTCTGTCCTTCATCAATACATGGCTTTAGCTTTTCCTCAAAGGTGCTGATTTCAGGAGCAGCTCCCTTCAACCGCTGGAGTTATGGTAGAACAAGAGGTTGGCACCTAGGGACCCCCTATACTTCACTCTGGCAGTTGTACATACCCAGATTCTCCTAAATAGAGCATCTTCTGCAACTTCCAACCAGAGAAGTTTTGATGATTAAATTTTGGGAGGTTTGCGCCATAGAGCCATTGGTCATAGTAAGAAGAATTTTGTAGCACTGTTGTCCATGGAACTTGGGAGAATGAGAGATCTAGAATGACACACACTCTAAACTGCTCTGATACCAGTTGTAGGTCCCGAGAGGTTCCCAAAGTATATAGTTATAAGCTGTAGAGGGGGGGGGGTGAATACAGCAATTTAAAAACTACACACTCTTTTCTCAATGTTTGTATGTATTATCAACAATTTGTTAATTACAAACAAGGTTGAATGCGTAATAGTTCAAGCTGAGATGACAGATACAACAGTATGTTTACTAGTCTAAGACAAACTCAAACTAGATTACAATGAATACACTCACTAAGACGCACTCACTGTGTTTACAAGACTTAAAGGAACAGCTTATGTAAAACAGCTTAGACACACAGATGCTAGTTTACACAGAAGGTTTGCATGCATGAAAATCACACTTGCACGTTCACTCTTGGGTTTCAGCACTTAGCTTTCTTCACACTTCTTTCTGACCTTAGAAGCTTCCTTTTATACTCACTTAGAGGATCTAAGAGAAACATCTTTATTGGACGGAATGAAAAAGGAGAAGTCTTGTTGAAAAGACAACATAACCTTTTCTGCACTTTTCTGAAAAGCAGACTTGTCTTCACATGTGCAGAACTTTTGTCTTTTTACTTTGTCTACTGTTGCATTGCCTTTAACTAATTTAGGAATGTCAACTTTGCGTCTTTCTTCCTTGTAAAGGCCTATTTTGATATAAGAAAAAGGTCTGTCACCCTTTTTCAAATAACCTTTTGTCTTCATGTTACAGAACAGCTTGGGCAGGCTGAGCAGTTCTGTTTTCCACTTTGTCTTCGACTTTGTAAACTGATCTTGTAGTCAAAAACAATACATGATGACTTGGAAACATATTCCATAAAGTGTTTAGCCTGTTCACAAAGAACAGGTTCTGTTCACAAAGAACAGAACACTTTAAAAATGCCCAAGCTGCTCAACAGTGTAGAGCAGCGTAGACAGTTTATGTCCAGCCTGTTCAGCAGACAGAGCAGCTTGGACAAACTGTCTAAGTTGCAACACATGCAACATATAGAACAGCTTTAGACTGATATTGCAAATCATTTTCAGGTTTCAATAAGGCATATAACAGGCCTTAAATTCAACCTTCAAATGCATCAACAGGTTTGATTATAAATCTCCCCCTCAGATGTAGAATAGGTTTGACTGAGGCCTTTTTGTGCCTAACACCATCTATAACTTTTATTAAGGATAAACTCTGCTCAAAGGTGCTGCAATCCCCCTATGAATTACTCAAAGGGCGAAAGCCTAACATAAGCTATTTCCATGTGTTTAGATGCCCTTGCTTCATTCAGAACTTAAGGGATCAGCTGGCTAAATTTGAACCCAAAGCTGATGAAGGAATATTTGTAGGATACTCAGTAGTTTCCAAAGCTTACAAAGTATACAACTTCAAAAGAAAGGTAGTGGATTAAACTATCAGTGACACCTTTGAAGAGTCTGTAAATTCTTCAGACAAAGTTGAAGCTGAATCAGTTATAGGAGACTTCAGCTTTCATGATCTTCTACATTCAAATGCTGAAGATAAAGACTTTAAAGCTTTCACGTCCTCCAGAGTGGACCCTGCTACTCATAGTGGACATGATGATGACCATAATGGTTCACCCTGTGTGAAGAAGTGCACTGATATAGTTGATGTACCATCTCCAGAACCAATGAATGTTGATTTTCCTAAATCCTTCACTGATGTGTTCAACACCAATGATACTTATTCAACAAATGAACAAACTCAAGATGTCAGTATTCCTGACAATCAAGAAAGTTGTTCTACAAGACCTGTTGAAATGAAACTGGTCCCCAAGATACATAGGAATCATCATTGAAACATGATCCTAAGTGGATCAGGTACCACCCAAATGAACAAATAATAGGTGACATAAATAAAGGTGTGCAAATAAGGTGGGATACTCTTGTAAATTTTTGTTCCTGGCTTTTGCATCAAGGGCCACCAGTGTCTTATTTTCATCATTCCACTGAGCTTTTGCTTTCTTAATGGTCGTGACTTTAGGAACAACACCTTCTGCATATGGAGTAATGTTAGTAATAGAAGTAGGTTCATAAGGACCTTCCATCACTATTTCTGGTAGTTAAACATCCAGATTTTCAAGGTATAACATCATTCTGCATTTTCCACCCTGAGAAGTTTTGATGATTAAACTTAGGTGGTTTGGCAACAGAGCCATTGTCATAGTAGGAAGAGGAGTTTGAAACGTTGTTGTCCATGGTGGGAAATGAGACTCTAACCTGCTCTGTTACCAGTTGTAGGTCCCAAAAGGTTTCCCAAGTATGTTTTGATAAGCTGTAGAGGAGGGGGGCAATACAGTTAATCCTTTATCACAAACTTTTTCTTAATGTTTGTATGCATAGATTGCCAACAGACTGAGATGACAGAATTGAGATGATAGAATTGCGGAATGATCCAAACTGAGATGACAGAATTGATATTGTCCATTGCGGAAAGATCCAAACTAAGATGACAGAATTGAGACAACAGACTTTAAACTAATCGAAGACTCACTAAGACTAGGGGTGAACACGGTCTGGTTCGGCGGTTTGGCGACTAAAATCTCGGCCAAACCAGTAACTTCGGTTTAGAAAATTCTCAAACCAAACCGGCCAAGACTAACGGCTCGACTGGACCGGCCAAACCGCAAATAATTGAGTTGGTTCGGCCGGTTTCAGAGTTTGAATTAGAAACTTTGAGTTAATTTATAAATATTCTAACAAATTAAAAAGAAAACAAACAAATAAATTGGTATATTAATACACAACAATTATAAGCATGTTTAAATAAAATGCATTTATATCGTATAGTATTTGTCTATATGATTCTATAATAGAATATATTAGTATTTTGAAAATATTATAATCAATTTTTAAAGAATTACAGACATTTATTTTAATAATTTAAAAATTGATGAAAAAACACAACAAACTTATATATATATATATAATCTAACTTGGCCAGTTCGGCCGAAATGACCGGTTTGACAATGCAAACTATCGGCCGACCAGTAAACTCGGTTTGAAAACTTTTCCAACCAGTTGGCCGAACACTACTCTTCTAACCCGGACAAACCGGCCAAATGATTTCGGTTTGGCTGGTTTAATCTGTTTCGGCCTAACTGTGTTCACCCCTAACTCAGACTAGTTACAATGAAATGACTCACAGATATTCACTCGTTGTTTATACAAGACACAGACTAAACAGCTTTGAGGTTGAACAACTTTCACACACTCAGCTATATCACTGTAAGTTGAAACAGAACATGCATGCATGAAAAACACACTTTGCTTCGCAATACACGTTCTCGTTTTGTGGATGTCTCTCTTGATACTCTAATTCCTTGGAAGCTTCTCTTTTATACTCATTTACAGAATCTTAGTGAAGCTTCTGCATTGGTTGTAGAGAAAGTGGCAATGTCTTGTAAAAAACAAGATTACTTTTCAGGTGAAGTCTGAGAAATAAGGCTTTGTCCACTTGCTGCAGAATCTTTGTCTCTTCCTTTTTGACTTTGTCATTTACAGCTTTACCTTAAAGAGGAATGTCTTGTAAAAAACAAGATTACTCTTCCTTGTAATGCTATTTTGATATAAGAAATGGTTTGTCACCCATTTCAGATATTCTCTTTGTCTTCATGCTTCAGAACAACTTTTGGCAGAACTGGCAGTTTTTGATTTTATACTTTGTCTTGAGTTGCAGACTGATCTTTACGTTCAAGACTTTGCATGAGGATATGGAAACAAATTCCATAATGTGTAAAACCTGTTAACAAAGAATAGGTTTTGTTCACAAGGAACAGAACACTTACTATAGTCAAAACTGTTCAACAGACATGAACAGCTTAGACATATTCTGTCAAAGTTATCCAACATTTATGGACAGCTTTGACAATCTGCCAAGTTACAACTAGTGTAATAATGTAAATAGACTTAGGCTGATTTTGCAAATCAATTATCGAGTTTGATTTGAGGCATCAAAAGCCTTTAGATCCCCCCCCCCCCCCTAAGTGTATCAATTAGGTTTCATTAGAAATCTCCCCCTATGATATAGAACATGTTTGATTCAGGTCTTTTTGTGCCTAACAATCTTACCCTATTTGCATTATTCAGCCTAAAGCTGACTATATCAATTATCACTATATACTTTTACATCACAGTTGTAGAGATAAAGTTACAACATAGAGGTAAAGTAAATGATCAGTTTATACATAATGAAAACTGATTAAACAACTTTACAAGGAAAAAGTACAAGTTATGTACAAAAAAAAGTTAAGAACTTCAACTAATTGGACTGTTGATGTTGGGAGCAAATAATGGTAAGCCTGACCAACTGATGATCAGCTACCATTTTTCATCTACGCATCACCAGTAGATGGGCCTTGATCTTTCTCTTTCTCTTTCTCAGCAGCAGCTTGGAGGAGTTTTTCTTGTTCCAGACCAGCCAGCATTTCTTTTCTAGCTTCAAAGCTTTCAACCTCCTGTTTTAGGTAGAAGAGCTCTTGGCTGTCTATTTCACCTTTTTCATTGCAAACTGCTAACTGATTCAAGATTACAACTCTGCACCTGAAGTGCTTGATGTAAGTTGTCATGCATCTGAAGGCAAGAAGCTGTCCGACACCATATTTGGGAAGATCTGAGGCTCTTTGAAAACACATCTTCTTAGATAGAGGATCCATAAAGAATACTCCTACCTCAGAATCTTTAATAAACTTCCCTTCAACAGGTTCTACACCTTTGAGTAGGCTGTGATCCATACCCTTAATCTCAGTGGCATAGAACCCTTGTTCAATCAGCTTTATAATCTTATCCAAATCTGTGTCCCTTTTTAGTCTTCTCGGTTTGATTTTGGGTTCCATCTTGGAAGTACCCTTAATCATATTTTCAGGAATTAGACCCAACCCTTTCACCTTCTCCATCAGCTTTCTCATAAATGCTCTGACAATTTTAGCAATTTCAGATTTTGAACTACTTAGAGAAACTGCAAGTTTTACCCATTCTGTATATCCCATTCTAGCTACATCAGGTGCTTCATATGACTCTAGTTTAGGGCCAACAACACCAAATCTTGTAATCTGTAGCTTCCAAGGCTAATTTTTCCTTGAAGTGGGAACAACTTTAACAATCGTTTCCTTGGCCAATCTTCTTTCAGCAACATTAAAAAACTTCTTTCTAGCCAAGTTGTCAAAATGGAATTGGGTTCTGACAGATGAAGGGGTGGAGGACACAAATTTTTCTTTGGTCACAAAGACCTTTGAGCTTTTCTCCATCTCTGTTTTCTTCCCACTGTCTGTCTCCTTGACAACCTCTTACAACTTCTTTTGCACTACCAAGGATGACATTTTACTTTCTTTACCTCCTTGTTAGCCAAAACTTGAGCAGCTTTCACTGAGGCTGCTTCCTCTTATGCCCTTTCTAGAAACTTAGCTTGTTCTTGTTTCAACTCATAGTAAGTTTCAAGTGGAATTTCCATTTCCTATGCTTGAGCATTGTCATATTTGAGCTGGAGCTTTCTTTCAACCTCTGTATCCACAGCAGCCTTGCCTTTTCCTTTGGCTGCAGTGGATGAAGCTACCTCAGTTTCCTCCTCCTTTGATGATTCCAGGACAAGCTGTCTTCTTTCGCTAGGCCTGTCCTCAAATATAAGTTCCTCCCCCTTAGATGGTGCAGGGCTTGGAGACTTAGCTTGAGTAGGCTCAGCTGTCCTAGAATCATAAGATATACATGCAGCAACACCAATGGTTAGTTCGCCTGCTGTTTGACCAACTAAGGTTGATTTCTCCTTAGAGGGAGATGGAGATTTCTCCCCCTTACACTTAGTCTTTGAGACAGATTTCTTCTCCCCCTTTGAAGGAGATGGCACAGAGCCTTCAACATCAGTACTGCCCAAAAGAATAGATCCAGAGGGCTTAGCAGTAGCAGACTTGGTAACAGGTTTAGGACCAACCAGGCTATGCACTAAGAAAGCTAGGTTGTCCTTCACCTCAGCTAACTAGGTAAGGCAGTTTTCAAGAGGGATTGATTGAGAGATGGTAGTGGCTGAAAGAATAGAAATGGTAGCCCTGTCAGTGAAACTAAACATCAGGATCTTAAGCTGTGCAAGAGTGATGTTGATGCAGATCCTCAAAACCTGATGCCATAGTGTTTGACAGGGACACCACCAGGGTATTCAAAGAGGCTAAAGGGGAAGGCAAAGAGACAGAACAGGCTTCAACAACACTTGATAGCTGTTGAGACACAACTATCAAGCTGGACACAGAGTCCTGTTGATGTGAAAGAAGAGATGCGAGAGAAGTGGAGAGTTGTTGCAGCTGTGCAGTGAGTGCAAGCAGCTGGGATGAATAGTCAGGTGTGGAGAGGGTGAAGGCAAGGATAACTTGAACGAATCAAGATTTCCTACAACTTGTGCAGACACAGAGTCTGCAATAGTAGAAGGAAGACTGGTCATGAATTTTCCAAATTATCAACCTTAGTGGACATCACAGTAAGCTGTTCCTTAAAGTACGGATCTTTTGGAGATGGAGGAGTATGGGTGGATTATTAGGATTAAGTAGATGGAGATGAAGGGGAGGATGGTGGTGTAGTAAGTTCACTTGGTGATGGTAGGGCACAATGGAAAGAAGTTCCATAGCCTGTGCGAAGGATAAGTGACCTAGCTTAGAGGGGTCAATGATACCTTCAGTAGTGGCCAAACCTGCATCATGAGGTAAAGTGATTGGAGTGGTTGGATTTCAATAACCACTAAGATTGTGATTCCTTCATCAAAGACATGGGTAGGACCCTCAGGGATGCCTTGGTCTATATGCATGTCTTCATAGGGTGAGGTTGTGTGCATTTCACATCATCAGTGGTGAAAACTGGTAATGGAATTAGCATATGAGGAAGGTCATCACCAAAGGCTTGGTCTGTACCCTGTGGTTAATCAGGCTTTGATGATGGTCTTTCAGCAGCTGATAGGAATTGATCAGTTGCATCATGAAGTGCAGAAGATGAAGGGTGATCAGTTAGAGGGCTTGAACCAACTACTTTGGCACCTTGTGCAGATTCAGGTTGTGTAGGAGAAATATGAGAGGGGGACAGTGTACACACAGTGTGGAGTGGAGGGGACTCCTTTCTTTCAATGTACTCACCCTGTTGAGAGAGTGAGATAGTAGATGTGGCAGTCTTCATATGTGCAACTGGTTCCTGTTGGGAGGAACCGGAGGGCTCAGGCTGCCTCAGGGTAGACCCAGTTTGGAGTGAAGTAGGCTTCATAGTGTGTGCACCACTCTCCAAGATAGGAGGAGAGGATGCAGCAAGGGTAGCTTCTTTTTCAACTGGCTTTTGTTGAGAGAGGCCGGAGGGGCTGTGTTGGGTAGGTAGTCTTATTGTTTTCTTTCTGGCTAAGGATTTCTTCCTCAGCCTGGAGTATGTGGTGGGAGAAGTGACAGGGTGTTTTTTTAGACTGGGGAGGAGACTGGGCTAGAAACAGGGGTGATAGCTGTTCCCTGGTCTCAGGTGACATAGAGCCACCAGCCATAAAGGCCTCTAGTTCAACGGATGAACCTGGGTGATCAGTCTGTTCCTCCTCAAGCACAGAGACTGAGGGAGCAGAGATTGTTTTTCTGGCCTTCTTGGGGACAGGCCCTGCTTCACCAAACATCAGGGCACATTTTGCTCATTTGCCTAGAGCTTTGGATTTTCCAGTGGGAGCAGGAGTTGGATCCACCTCCTTTGCCGAAGGTCCTTGCACTAAACCAAGAAGCCTCCTCATGGGTGTTGTAAGAGGAGGCTCTTCAGCAGTAACCGGGGCATGAAACACTTTGTTTCCAATAACGGGAAACATCATGGATTTGATAAAGGGCTGAGAGTTTTATAGGGTGTCACCACAGACATGTTTGAAAATGAGACTTAAAAATCTGGGATACCTTATAGATGAGGAACACTGATCTTGTTCCACAAAGGCCCTCAGATTGCCAAAAATCCAATTGGCCATATTCAGTGTAGTCTCATCCACAAACTGCAGAGCCACTTGAACTTCATCTCTACTAAGTTGATCAAATGAACCAACCTTGCAGCTTAGACTCATAACCACAGAGGCAAAGAGAAAGTTGTAGGTTAGGCCTAGCTCGTTCCTGAACAATGTAGCTCCCACCCTTGGTGTAGACACCGCACAGCAGCGTAGGAAGTTACCCATCTGTTAGTTCTCAGGCTGTGGTTTATCATATTTTATAACCACAGGCAGAAAGAGGGCCTCCTGAATTAGGTCAGCAGTGATCTCAACAACCTGAGTATTGTTGAGAATGGTTTCTGTTAGTGCATCTTGTGTGACGATAGCAGTCTAAATATAGATGATATTTTTTTGATAGTCCAAATGTTTGTAATTGCACATTAATACATGTTTGATATATGTTTTGATATTGATTATATATATGTTTGAACTTGTTGGTGATTGATGTTTTTACTTAAGTTCAAAGATAAGTTCAAACATAAGTTCAAATGTAATTTCAAACATAAGTTCTAGAACAAGTTCAAAGACAAGTTCTAGAATAATTTCAAAGGCCTAGATTCGAACTTAACGGTGGACAAGTTCGTGGGCTTGGGCCTTCTCGAACATGTCCATTCCAAGTTCGAAGTTAAGTCCTGTAATTATGAATTAATCAGTTTTGATTAAGGATCTTTGTAGAAATTCATGTGTAAGGTGATTACGAACTTGCAGAGAGTTTTCAGAGTGTTCTTGGAGAGAATCACGTGTCGGGAAGTCCGTTGTTACGTCTATCATCGTGTGTGTCTTTCTGTTTCGTGTTTGTGATCAATCCGTTAAGCCGCTAACGAGAATTCCGCACTCGTTGGACGGTGTCGCGTCAAGATTGGATCCGTAGGTAGGTGACCTTACACTATTGTCTTATCAAGTAGATTTCTCCACCACCTGAGTTATCTCAGGATTTTAATCTTTAATCTTTGTCTTTGTGAGCTCTGGCTTTGCTTTACAAATCTTTGATGTAGTTTCAATAACTTTAATCTTTAATACTTTAAATCTTTGTTCAGAAATTATCTGAACCTGTCCAGAATTTATCATATCGTATCATTATCAAACTTTGAATTTCATTGACTTGATTCTGATAACTCATAATCTTTTCAATTGCATTTTATGCCCAAAACTTGCATATAATACCTCATATTTTGTTTAACATTGCATGCATTGGCACAAAATTATATATTTTATTAAGTCACAAAAGAATACCTAGAAAGTTAGTTTATTAGCCTGAATTTCGGATCTTATAACCCACATCTGGATTTCGAACCATCTGGGACCGACTCGGCGAGTCGAGGTCCAAAATTCGGATCTCGGTCTAATTTGCATGCATCCGAGAAACCTATTGATCCGAGATTGACCCATCCGAACTTCGGGTCAATCCGAATTCGGATCCCATCCTAATCCGGGTCTCAATAGAATTCGGATCTTATACTTAGAAAGTTATAAGAATTTCTTGGTGTTCTTGGTGACTCGCCGAGTCATCATACGCGACTCGCCGAGTCGACTTGAAGATATGCAGGTCGACCCATACGTGTTTTTACCAAAATTTCACCAAACTTAATTTTATTAACATGCAATTAAATCCAAAGTTATATTGTCATTTTTGGGGTGTTTTTACACTATTTTCCCCATCTTAAACACATTAAATCGTCCAGATTTGTCCAGAATATTGAACTTTTTTCTCAAGAACACAAACTTTATAAAAACTCATATTTTTACACTTTTTGGACGATTTAACCAATGATTTTTGTTTCTATAATTTATAAAGACTTCAATATATGACTCCTAATCAATATTTCATACATGCAACATAAATTTTACAGATTCTAAATCCGATTTTTATGCATTTTAAACTCTTAATATACAAAATAAAGCTTGAAAGTTTGTTTATTACCTTAATTTCTTCTGATTCTTGATAATCTTCAGTTAATTTCACGAATTTCTTCTTCTGATTATTTGATTTCCAGCAGGTTTAGAGTGAGAGTGAGAGAGTGTTTGAAAGTGATAAGTGAAGAAATGAAAGACTTGGTGTCTTTTATTTCCAAACTTTTGGCTTCTGTCAATTTTAGTCCCTCAACATCAGATTTTCTTTTAATAACAAATAATTTAACTTAGTTAAATATTTTCATTACTGACTAGGTTGTTTTAGAATGGCCTCCACACGCACAAACTTCGTCCTCGAAGTTAGCTATGTTCGAACAGACTTGGATATGTAGCTTTCATGACATCTCTTGATTCCCAAGACTAATGCGAACTTTTGTGGTGTTTCCACTGAACGAGCACCATCTGCACCTCTTTGTTTCGAAGCTTTTTGGTCATCGAGTCCAAAATACATTCTGGCTCCTCAACCACTCGAAGCTTCTCATCAATTCGCAGATTAACATGTGGTATCCGCACTTCTCTTTCAACTGCTCGGCTCTTTCGTAGATGACTAACATGGAATACAGGATGTGTTCCCGCTAAGTCTGTTGGCAATTCAAGACGATAGGATTGGTTCCCTATCTTTTCAATTATCTTGAACGGACCAATGAATCTTGGAGCTAGCTTATTTCTCTTTATGAATCGCACCACATTCTTCATTGGAGATACTTTCAGCATCACCCAATCATTAACCGCAAAACTAATAGATCTGTGACGATTATCGTAGTAAGAATTCTGCCTGCTTTGAGCTTCAAGAATATTCCTTCTGACAAGTTGAATCTTCTCTTGTCAAGATCAAAATTACCACCTAAGATTAACTGGTTTGAATAAATCAGAGTGTAAACCAATAACCTTGTATTGAATCAAAGTCCAATTAAGAAGTTTGTGGAATAACACTTAATTGTTTTAAGAAAACTTTCAGAATGAATAACACATAAATATAATCAAAATCAAATCTTTTGTACTGCCAAACTCACTGATTACAATCACCTCTAATCTGTTTGATTAGACGAAGAACACAGACTGTTCTTAGGGTTTTACAACCTTAGAGGCTTGAGAAACTTTATCAGACAGCAATTTGAAAGGTCTACCACTACTAGATCTATCTAGACGCGGATCCGTGAACGAGTGCGGAATCCTCGTTAACGGTTAGACGGACAACTCTCAACTACGAAACACGGAGACTATTAGACGCTGAACGAACGACTGACGAACGATCCTACGAACTAATTCTCTCCGAAATGGACCTAAAGCTGATGATAAACTCGAGATCGCCTTAAGCTTAATTCCTCACGAATTCTGCTAAAAGTCTACTAATGACTCGAGTCTATCCCTAATTATAGACCCTGATTCGAGTCTGATGTGGGCCAAACTCGAATCTGGCCCAAGGCCCATTCGAGTCTGTCCACTAAGACACTCTCGAATCTGGGCACTATTCGAATCTAAGGTCACATTCGAATCTATCACAGATTCGAATGTCTTCCCTTATGTAATTCGAATCTACCCAAAACACTTAAACACTTAAGTGATGAAACTTATGTTTGAGTCAATCTTTGACCTTTATGTTTGAACTTCTTGAAATATGTTACATCAAGTTCAAACACCCAATCAATAACAGACAAACACATATAAACATATATATCAAAACACTTGTTAATACTCAGAATATTACTTAAACCAAAATGCTGATCGATTAGACTGCTATCGTCACACAGGGTGTACCAACAGACTCCCCCTTGACGATAGCTTCTAATTATTTACATCAAATTTAAGTGCTAGAACTATATATACTACTGCCTGCATATACTCCAGCATCTATACAAACTTTAACTACCTTCTGGAACTTCCTGGCTTCAGATCTCCATGGTTCAGTAAAGAAGATAGGCTGATCATGAAGCTTCTTCAGGTCGTCCTTTGATAGATTTATCAAATGCAGTGGATCATATACTTTCAGAATGACCTGCTCATCTTGATCCTCCATGATGGCTTCAGCAGTGTCAATCTCGAGGTACCACCATTTCATGTTGCTCAAAACGTTCTGTGGCATCGATTTCATAGGCACTTTCTTCAGACATTTGACTGGCTTATGCACCATTTTGGCCCAAGGTCTTCCAGTATGAGGATCTATCCTTCATCCATCCTCGACCCTTTTGCATGTTCTCGGCTTAAGCCTCTCAAACTTTCCTGAACGACCCTCTTTTCTTATGATTCTTGCCACGACTTCAGCGTACGGGTCTTCGCCTATATTAATCAGTTCCTTCCATGCTAGTTCCTTAACCTCAATCTTAGGCAGTGAGTTGAACGCTCTCAGTGTTCGCCTCAAGTATTGGAGGTCATCTCTTCTTTTCAAGATAAATAGCTGCAGTTCTTTGTCAAAGAACCAGCTTATAATCCCTCCAGAAAAATTTCCAGCACTTGGAACTCTCATTTTCTTCTTCATCTTCAGCTGATCTTTCTTTTCTTCCTTCTTGAACCAAAGATTTATCAAATCAGCTCTTGATGGCTCTTTTTCGGCCTCTTCAAGTTCTTTGTCCTCAAATGAGGCTACCTTGATGTAGTCAATGTCAATCACATTATGATTTTGGCCTTCATACAGTTCAGTGACAGGTTGAGAATTGATTATCACTTCATTAACATGATCATCTTCATCATCTAACACTTCATCGTCTGATTTCCAGTCAACGACGTCCTCTGGAATGAATTCACTTTCTTCCAACTCTTCGACGTCCTCTTCAAAATTGAATTCCATTAGCTCTTCTTCAATATCTTTCAGCGCGTCTATCATGTCGCTATCTAAAGCCATTGAAGAACCGGCTTCTCCCCCTGATCCTCCTACTTCTCCTTCTGGACTAGGCTCCCCCTCAGATTGAGCAGTCTGAGCAGCAGAAAGATCTACTGGCTCATTCTGTCTTTTTGGGCTGGGATCATTGCCTTGATTGTCCGTATCATCATCATCTCTTGATTTCTCAGTTTCTTGATCCCGGCAGGATGTCTCCCCCTGAGCCTGAAGATTTTTCATTAACTGCTCAATAAGGGAGCGCATCGATCTTAACTCGGCTGCCTGATCACAGACGAATGTCTTTAGGTCAACATTCTCGTCTTGGATTTTCTCTACTATCTTCTTCAATTCAGCATTTTCTTTATCTAGATTCGCATTATGTGCCTGAATTTCTCCCATTGCCTGTGTTAGGGTTAGGAGTTGAACATGTTGAAAGTCCACTCGAGCTTTGAGCTGCATAAACCGCTGATTGTCTGCATAGGCGGTTGAGGTAGATGGTATGGACTGAACAGGAGCAGGGATGAATGGTGGCGGAATATATGGCTCATGTTGAAGTGGTGGTGATGGTGGAGCGGTGGCTTGTGGTTCTGGAGTTTGAGTTTGAGACTGTTGGGCTTCAGATGCTGATGTTGACCCTTGCATGAACCTGTGACGCTTGGCCCTTTGCCTAGTCACCAAGGGAGCAACTTCCTCCTCTTCAAAATCTGAATCTTCAGATTCCCTTTCCTCTCTTCTCCTCGATCCTGCTTCATTCACAATCAACCTAGATCCGTAGGTTCCGATTTGAATACTGGGATCTGCAGCCACTGATTCAGAAGCTTCAACTTCCAGCTCCTCCATCTCTTCTGACTCTAATTCAGATGATGTTAAACCTTTATCAGCCTGTTCTGGCTCATATTCTTCCACATCTCTTAAAACATCTTCTCCTCCTTCAGGTGGACTGAGCAATTCACCGACTAATGCTGCAGCCACATCTTCGTTTGCATGAGGCCCTGCCTCCCAAATTTCATTAAGTGTCTGACATAACTGTTCAGCTTCCCTCGGTACATTTGAGGGCCCAGCTTCTTGAACATTTGAGGGCCCGGCTTCAGAAACATCTGGTTGCTGGCTTGTCGAAGGCATGGTTGCCGGAATTTGACTCGCTGCAGGTCTTTGACGGCGTCTTTGAGCGCGCGGCTGCTGTTGTTGTTGACGTTGTTGTGGTTGAAACTCAACGACTCCTGCCCAGTTGGCATCTTCTGGGGCTTGAAACTCCCTATCCACAATTGCTCCGAATAATGGACGAGCAACAGGAACAGCTAATCTTCCTCGGTGTGAGGAACAATCAGCGAAAATCCGTTTGTCCATGATGTTAACGCTCAGAAAATCATTCGACAGCGGCAAGTTTGGCAAGAAGTGCCTTATCAACATCATAATGAACCTTGGGTACAACAAGAATCTTTCCCTTTCTGGAGCCGTAATCTGATGAACGAACTCCGAGAAAAACATCTGTGAAAAACTGAATTTCCGATTGTATACCAATGCAATAACCCCAGATTGGATCTTTGACACTATATAATCAAATCCAGCTTTCTTCGGCGCAAAACAGACCATGAATACATGCACCAAGAATCTCCATTGCCCAATCAGGCCACTCTTCATGTACGACGACTTTGCAACATCTAAACTGTATCCCATCCTCAGAAAAGCAGTCTGCCTAATACTTAACGGAAAGTCAATAGGCCCATCCTCTTGTTCCTGAGATCCCAACTGCAGAACCTGACGCAACATGTCTGCAGAAAAGACTAACGGCTGTCCAGCGATTCTAGTTCTTAGAACTGTCGGGGTGACAGTGCAATCAACTTGCAAATGCTCGTAAAACTGCCGTACATATGGAAGAACTATTTGGATGTTATGGTACAGAGCAAATCCAATCCTAGATTCAGCTAGGAAATCCAATATTTGGCGATAACCCTGCGCCTCAGGGATATTATTATCGGGATTAAGGACCATATTATGCTTCGGCACGAATATCCTATCGGCCATGTCTGCACAATAAACAGAACCATTAGATTCATTGAAAATCAATAAACTTGTTTAAATTTAAATCTGTTTTATTTTGAACTTGTTTAAGTACAAAATCCAACACAATTAAATTTCTACAAGTTTAATAATACTTAAATTTAAATAGTGCAAATAACAAATAGATTCGAAAGTAACATATTCGAATTGTCCATATTCGAGTGTAATGGACAGATTCGAAGGTCATGGTCATCTCGAATCTAATGACAGATTCGAGAAACCCATGAACAAATTCGAAAGTTATGAACAGATTCGAAACCCGTCGGCCATTATTTCATCAATAAACTCTAGATTTTAACCATTTTGAACTTAGAAAATCACATACATTAGTTCAACTAGGTTCTAATCAAGGATTTATGCTTTTAATTTAACTGTTTATCAGTCCAAAATTGGTAATTCTGCAAAAAACCTATTTCGACTCTTAAACTCTCAAAAATCGACGATTTGGCCTGAAATTGTCTATAAAACTACACAAATCTTGTACAATCCGGTTGATTATACCTAGAAGTATCTGTAGAATCGAAACACCAAGTAAGAGACTCGACAAAATGTCGATTAGGAGAAATACGATAGATTCGAGAATAGAATCGAAATCGCCACAGTAGACTCGAGTGTATAGATTCGAAAACAGTAAGTCTTAAATGACTTCACTGTTGACCTATTTATACCACCAACCCTCGATTCTAAACATAGACTCGAATCTACTGACAGATTCGAAGTCTTACCTCTTCGAGTCTGTCTTAGATTCGAAACCACCAACACTTAGAAAAATTTCGAAAATTTTCAAATAACTTCAACTTTTCCAACCTTTTTCTACGGTATCGTGTAACAAGATAAACTATGCCTAATCTTTTACCCTAAGCAACAGATATTTCACGCAATGTTTATTTTATCCAACTTTGAATGCACCCTCAGTAATTTTTGACCTTTTACCTAAGTAAAAATTAAACTAAAATAAAATAAACTAAGGTAAACATAAAATAAGATAACATAAAATAAAATAAAATTTTGACCAAAAATTTATTCTAGACTTAAGCTATTCTTAAAAAAAATTACAAGCTAAGCTAAATACTAAATAAAATATTTTTGATGAGTATAGTCTAAGAAAGGTTCAATCAGATAGCGATGTCTGATACTTACTTTCAGTACATAAACTTTCACACTTAGGAATTTTTATTCCTTTGATTATTTGTCGTGATACACCTATTTAGCTAATTGTTGGAATTTAACCCCGTTAAACATTCTACATTTCGGAATATCCCTTGGCATTTTTATTTATCAGGAAATTATCTTACGTGACTCAGACATAGACATACTTTTATGATCAAGGCACACAGACAAAGATTCTAACTTGTTGGCATTTGCAAACTTTCTTTAAAAGACAAACATCGGACACAGGTCTATATTTTCATACAACAAAGTGTTTTAGTTCGACTTAAGGTTTATTTTTAAAGTTAGCAGACAGCGGTGACAGGTCTGTACTGACGTACAACAAAGCGACATATCTGCTAACCCGAATCTAAACAGAGACAACAGGTCTGTACTTACGTACAACAGAGTTGCATGTTTTCGACTCTCAGTTTTATATGATATTTCTATTCTTTCCATTTTAAGATGTATTTGATGTTGCCATACATCCCCAGAAAGTTTGCATACCTCATTTAGACCCAATGTTTGTATGTCTTGTACATAAAAATTAAGACCGATTGGTCGTAAATCTAAGTTAGTTACACGCTTGACTTTTTCTAGAATATTTTATTAGCCTTGAGATTCCCTATATGTATTATGCCTACCAACACATCAAACTAAAATAAAGTATAACACTTAGAATTAGTTGCATTATGTGTGAAAGCCTAAACACTTAGAGTCTGTAACGACGGTGCTAATTTTCGTCACTTTGAACCTATGTATCTAAGACTTAACTCTTTTTTCTGATATTCTCTTTTTTTGTATTTTTGTAATTTTCTCTCTTTTTTCTTTTGTTTTTCATAAGAAAAGCAGTAAAATAAGCTAACCTACTAATTTACTAAAAATAGAAACTTACTAAAAATAGAAACTTTCCTAAATTAGCAGACTACTGTAAAGAAAGAAATACTACGACTCTAAAAGAAAATAAACTTACTACTCCTAAGGCCAACTTACTCTGGGTTGCGCATTCCATTCAGTTGAATTAAATACTCAAACCGTGACTTATCAAACGCTTTGGTAAATAAATCTGCATTATTATCTTCTGTTGCCACTTTTACCAGTTTGATTAAGTTCTTTTCAGCACAATCACGAATAAAATGATGCCTAATGTCTATGTGCTTTGTTTTGTTGTGTTTGACTGGATTATTAGTTATAGCAATTGTAGATTGATTGTCTATCCTAATTGGAGTTTGAGTGTAAGCCAAACCGTAATCCCGCAATTGTTGTTGTATCCACAGAACCTGTGAGCAGCAACTACCGGCAGCAACATACTCGGCCTCGCACGTTGAGCGTTGATATGTTTTCGACTACCGTGTTGTTTCTTGCATTGCCAGGACACAACCGCGCCGTAATCTCCCTCCTAGGAACTGATGACCCTCCAGTCGTGATTTGCGCATTCAAGCGCATCCCACGAGCGCGTAGTCAGAATCTGTGAACGCCTTCCAACTCTAAGATCTCCCTCCGCGTGATACCAACGTCCCAGCTCGCGGTTTCGCCTTGAGGTATCGTAGCATCCACTCACAGCTTTCATATGCATCTCCTCGGATTCGCTTGAAACCTTGCCACAAATTGCCAACCGCAGAAACCGTACTCTCAGGGCTTGAACGCCAGTTAAAACCATAATTGACCCAATCTGATGGGCCCGAAAAAGTCGGATCCACATCTGGTATTCACTTTCAGTACCCGGCCCGAGATTATGTTCACTTGACTCGGTGTGCTAAATGTATGGGCGTCAGACTAGTGATTCCTTCCCATCTCCAAACTCGTTCTAATAGTAATGCGACCTACTTAGTTTGATGGATTATGAACATTCCCCTTCCTTCTTTTGGATTCAATGCTGTAACCCTAAAGAAATTCAACTCCCCCATAGCACCATCTCCAAACTTCGACTTCCTCACCCTTTCGAAATCTTTGCCACAACTGTTCGTCTAATGATCCACAGATTGATATTTTCATCTACGTTACACTTGTCCCAATGATAAAAGTGATCGCCCTTACTCTCTTAACAACAATGTGTACTCACAGACGCACGCGCGCGACCCCTTTCAAAAACTGTTTGTTAACATGTGTTTAGGTTGGCTAGAGTCTTCATACCATGCCCTAGGTGCCTGATGTAATCCATAAAGATGCCTATCTAAGCGCTTATACCTATCAGGGCTATTTTGTGATCTGTAAAATCCGGGCGGTTTTTCACATACACCAACCCTTCACTTTTCCCAATATAGGAAAGCACTCTTAACATCTAACTGATTATCCCTTAATGAGCCCTTGTTGAAGGCGGCAACCGCCTCGAAACAATTGTGTGCCCTAATGGCTTTCGCCTTGCTACTGCGTGCAAAATCTCGTTGTAATCGTATTCCCTCCTCTGTTGTTGAAACCCTTTTACAACTAATCTATGCCTTGTTTGCGCGTGACTAACCCCGATCGTCCCTTTTGCAGCTTTAAAAACCCATTTGCGTTCCTTTATGCAATCTCCCCTCGAGGTAACGGAACAACTCCCACACTTCTCGAGTTTCCAAAATCTGCGAAAGTTCTCCTGCATCGTTCAACCCAAGAGTTATCCCTAAGTGCCCATTTGCACATTTTTAAGGCTCTCCCTGCGATATGAAACATGAATATAGACATGTGTGATATGCCCGGAGAGTTTATCATCGACAAAAACACAGTGTTGTTTTATTTACACTACTCCGAGTCCTCACACCCTCTTTTAGGATTTCCTATGATGCTTTCTAATGGATGGTTCTTGTTACTCCTAGAGGTCTCTATCTCATTCAACCCTAGCTTATCTCCTAAGTTAGATCCTATTTACCTAATGAGGGAACAGGCTC